>JADGIL010001642.1:0-50189 GCA_020352625.1 Cactoblastis cactorum
TGAATTGTATTCTTTATGGGTCAATAAATATCTTTAAACCTAACGTACGTTTCTCATTTTGAGATACAAAACCCTGACTTGTTAAGTAGCTTGTAACTATTTAAGTTGAATCATTAATTACTTAATTATTAAGTGATACAACATAAAAAATGATACCAATTATTTTCCCAAACAACCCGTCGAAAATAACGCCAAAACTTTGTTGATTTCGTTCCAAAATCGCCCCTTAATACCGATTACGAGTAGGAAACTCGATTGTCACAAACTTACCTTTATAAACCGCCTTGTATAATCTTGGAATTAAGGAACGACCTACTTTCGTCATCCCAAGGGAACTCTTTTCCTAATGGCTAATGTCGTGTTACAGGGTAATTAATATAACGGCACTATTTTATTCCATTATTTACGCGGCAAAACAAAACATATTTTGTCAGAGGTAGAAGTTTGTACAGCCTACTGCATGTCAAGTTACCTTGCACTAGTCTCAATGCTTTAGTAACAGTGGTGATTTTGCATTTAAATTGTGTAGGTTCACGCGCTGTTGACAGTACATACATGTACAAACGGCGAGGAAAGTGTTGCCGGTTTTAATTTTCACTTTATGAAGGAGCAACTTGGTTAGGTTCATTAATATAAATGAAAATGGCTTTATAACAAACTTCGTTGCTTTGAAATTAGTTGGTGAATGTGTGAATTTGAGCAAAGTCTAGGTGGAATAACGTGCGTTACATCAAATAGTCATTTGCTAATATGTACATATTTAACGTTGTGTAGAATTTTTTTTTCTCATGGACGCAAATACATTTTTGTTTTAAGTTGGGTATATTAGTGTATAACTGTAGTATCTTCAAGATAACCTATGCTCTTTTAAGGGTTCCGTACCCGAAGAGTAAAACAGGATTACTATTGCTTAATAAGGCTTCGCTGTCTCAGTCACCAGGTTGTATTAAACCGTGAAATTTAGACAGTTGAAATTTTCACAGATGAAATAATTCTGTGATAGCTTCAACAACAAATACTAAAAATAAAATAAATAGTCCCATACAACAAACGTGATTTTTTTGCTCAACAACGATAATACATATAAATTATATAGAATACGTAGTGTTATAGTAAGTTTAAAAAAAAAAAAATTAAATTTAGATTCAACATATTTATATAACATTTGAATTTAATTATTAATATTTTTAAAGTAATACAAAAACGTTATTATTTTGTTAGTTATAACAATAATTTTCTAAAACAATAGAAATTTTAAATGATTTACTTCGTTACCTTTTTTATTGATATTAATGATACGGAACCTTTCAACCACGAGTACAACTCGCATTTACCCGGTTTTTTAATTTCGATTTTATCTACCTATTAAGATACGATTTTCATTGAATAAATTAGTGAATAAATGGCTGATTCTTCACATTAATTATTATTAAAACACGAACAGTTTTCTTCCTAAAAGCTTTTATTAGTTGTGATTTAAAAACTTTGCCTTAAGTTTCAATATTAATAAATTTTATTTTAGGTAAATTGCAAGCAGTTCTGGATTTATTGTTTGGTCGAGAAATAGACTTTACCAACGAACAGTTAAGAGAGCATATCGACTCCATTACTGTGGCTGGGAATGACACCACTGCACTGGTCATAGCTTACACCTTGGTTTTATTGGGGGTACACCAGGAGGTACAAGAGAAAGTTTTGCGAGAGTGAGTTAATTAATTATAAAAACTTAGCTTAAAGTAGGTAACTAGGTAAGGTTTTCTAAGGAATTTTATAAATAAATTATAATAATATAATAATTTCAATTGATCATATTCTAAAATATTAATTTACGCCAAGAAAATTTGATGCCTGAAGTTTTTCATTCAATAGGTTTGTGATTTTAATATTGAATAGAACCCGTTTTGACTAGTTGTGAAATAGCCTATTTTATGTTCAAAAATAAAGGTTTCATGAAGCTGAATACTTAAGGTTCTTCAAATGCCAATAAATAAATCTTCCTCCTTGTTTTTTAAGACAAGAAGCAATTTTTGGTAAATCTCATCGCGCAGCAAAAAAGGAGGATCTTCAACAGATGATTTACTTGGAGAGGGTCATCAAGGAGAGCATGCGATTGTATACCGTGGTTCCCATCATAGCAAGGAACGTACATAGGGATATATATCTTCGTGAGTATAACGCGTCAAATCATGACTCGATGAAGCTAGATTGCTTGGAATTTTTTTCCTTTCTGTTGTTTCGTTTTATAGTTTTTAAAAAAATTGAACAGGCACAGAAAGTTAAAATTAAGTATTTCACTTATTTCCACACATTATCAGATAACAGCGTTTTGGCAAGTTTAATAAAATTGTTAAAGTCCACTGATTTCACATCTATAATCTATAATATATTATATAATTCAGTTTTGCTCTTTGGGTTTCTATAATGCTGTACAGCAACTATAATTCTAAATAAATAAATAAATCTAATTTTTAAATTTTAATTGTTTAAATTACATATCATCATCAGCCACAACATTCTTCACTGCTGAATTCATTGCAAACCTTAAAACTGTGCTAAGCACTTTAAAATAGATTCTCCTTACTCATAGCTGTATGCGGCGTGACGGTGCCAGCCGGCGCGGGCGCTGTTATTGGATCCTTCGCGATCCACAGGTCGAAGGCAGTGTGGGGCGCAGATGCTGAAGACTTCGACCCCGACAGGTTCCTCCCGGAGCGGTCCGTGGGCCGCCATCCTGCCGCTTTCCTACCTTTTAGCTTCGGTTCTAGAAACTGTATAGGTAAAATTGTTTTTTTGTTTGGTTCTAAATCAATTCAAATTTTTACAGCTGTTTTAAACATGCAAAACTATATTAAAGTTAAATGAGAAATTGCATAACGCAGATTAGGACAAGACTTCTATTTGCAGGTTTTCAAAGGTATGCTTACAGTGCAAATTGAGTATCTAGCTAAGTCAATCTCTTTAATCCTAATCTAACCACTAACTTGCAATTTCAATGTAGGTAAATCAAAATCTGATGTACTTATTTATTATTTTTTGCAGGGCGTAACTTTGGAATGCTTATTATGAAGAGCATAATTTCAAGTGTTGTACGAGCATACAAAATTGAAGCAAAACCAATCGAACGATTGAAAATAGAAGTTTTATTGTTCCCTATTAATGGTCATCAAATCAAACTCTGTAGAAGATTAGCGTATTTAACAACACATAAGTAGGTATTGAAAAAATAATAATGGCGGGAAGCATTTGACAAATAAATATTTTCATATTACTTTGTACTATTTAGTTTCTTTTTCTATTATGTAACGAATTATACCTAATTTATTTAGCAAAAACATAACCCTGCTTCTGCCGTAGTCGGGTAAAAATGTACCTATAAAGGAAATATATTTTCAATACATTACTGCATAAACAGATAAGCATAACTCATAACACGACAATATTTAATGGTCTTGGCCAACTTCATTACCTATAGAACTAGGTAAATAATTTACCTGCTCCATTCGCACAAGGACTTTTGTAAATAAACAAACACGATAACAACAAATACGATGCAAAAATGTATGTTTTTACTTATTATCATTATATAAAATTACAGAAAATAAGAATTATTAAATTGTATTGCTTCTTAATGAATCCTTTCTACGGTACTGGAACTTACAAGCTAATCTTCTGGTTCTTATTATTGCAGCTTTAATGCAATTAAAATGGTGAATTTGTCGTAAACTCTGAATTAATTAAATTTCTTCTAAAGCGCATTTGATAAATTCATAGACTAGGTATCTTTATATTTTTTAGCATTTTTCTAGGTAGATAATATGTATCTTGTTTAGTTGGTAACTATATTATGTAGGTAGCTACCACTTCAAATAACATCAAATTAAGTATTCTATTATAGTTCTTGCTTACTTTGTATTTATTAAATGGACAAACAGAGGCTATAACCGTGACTAAACGATTGAAGTTCGTAAATTCAAACAAAGCCACATGTAGAGCTCGGTGTACAAATAATAAAACGTAATAAAGTTGGTAAATAATAGTCTTATTTATGTATTACATAACTGGTAATAATTATTTCTTGCAAAGGCTGATTTTGCTTTTATCTGAAAAAAAAAATTATCGATAGAATAAGGGTTGCCACCTTTTTTTGACCACTCCACTTTTGGGGAGCTCAGGAAAAAATAGTACATATTATTTTCAATTATTATTTATTTTTCCATGAGTATTTAATATTACTTTTTGTTTTGGCCATCATGGTTCTATTATTTTTAAAATAATTATAGGTATCTGAGCAATTTAGGTCGATATTAAAGAAAATTAACAACTCATTACTTATTAAATTAATAGATGCCCTATTCTCTTCTCTTTTTTCTCTCCATTTCACATTCATGAGAGAAAAAAGTCTTTCTGTAAAAGTAAAACTTATTGTATATTATACTTAGAATATTTTTTTAATTTCATATACCTTTACTCAATTATCTATATCTATACATATAATAAAATTGTAACTGAGCTATGTCTGTATATGGGAAATATTTAAGAAAATATGTATAGGGGAAAATATATATAAATTTATAGAATTCAATATGTCCTCGTGTTGTTAAAAATTCAATTTTCAAGTTTAACTTAAGAATTTAATTCAAAGCGCGACAATTCGTAGTGTTGAGCCTGCTGCATGCTTTTTTAGCCTGCAGTATGAATAGGCGGGCTCGTCCGTGGCAGTACCACATCCCCACAGAAGACTGACGCCTGAATGGTGGCAATCAACCGCCATGCTCCGTCCGGTAAGTGGAAGAGCCGGAGGCCCAACTTTTTTAGACTTTTTAAAGGCTGGCAATTCTTCTGTGACTCCACGGGTATTGCAGTTGTCTATAGGCGGCGGTGATCACTTAACATCACGTGACCCGCCTGCTCGTTTGCTTTCCTCTTACATTAAAAATATTGAACTAGCGATAAAAATATAGTATTTTTGTCCTATATTATTTTTCTATAATATATGTATAGTACAATTGACTAAAATATAATACGATACTATATAATATAGCAATATACATATATAAATATTTATACGGATGGCAACCCTAGATAGAATGGAGTTACTAGAATAGTATTATATAATCTGTGGAATGGAGTTATGATTATCTGTATTTTCATATTTTTGGGGTCAAGGGGGATATCTTTCTCTCTCACTGACAAATCATAAAATCGGTAAGCAACTACTCACGCCGATTTTCTTTGAGTGTGGTACTAACTGGGATGATCCATTCCATTCAAACTACTAGAAAAAAATAATTTTGCCAGTAATGTAGCTCCATCACAAAAAGATAGATAGGTATTCATTTTGTGAACAAGTAAAACAATAAATTTATTCGGCACCGAATATAAAAATACAAAAAAATGATTACAATAGATACTTATTTTTATTAATGATTAATGTGATATTAAAAAATATATTAAATTAACCAAAATATTGATATTAAAGAAACTGTAATAGGCTAAATAATATGATCTAAGGCTTAATATAAAACTTAGTAAATAATCTTCAGTTAAGTAGAACTGATCTCGATTATGGAGCTTGCTAAATATTATTTATCTATGATTATGGATTAAATGAGAGTAGCAACACTGTTTATTCATTGCGTCATTCATTAGCTATGTGTCGCGTTTTGCTTTTTATAGATAACATAACAAAACGTCGCCGGCCTGCTCATAACGTTGTACAAAACGTCTATTTAGAAACGATCTATTTTACAACGATATCAGTCAAATACATTTTAAAACTATTTCAGTATATACAACAATTTCGTTTTTTGATTGTTTTATTATATTAGGTTTTGCATTTTAAATTGACTAAAAGAGAAATGAATACTTTTCCTTGATTTTAGAGGGTGAAATATCGATTTAATGATCGATTCAGTACATAATATCGATTTAAACAATCGAATTTTTTGGTCCACAAAATCGATTCTACGATTAATCAATCTCAGATCGCCATGCCTATTGCCAAATTTACCCATAACGTTATCGTTTTGATTTGGCTGTATCGTTATGAAAACGATTTGCGATATATAACGCCCACTCCTATCATTCATAAACCAAACAAAATAAAATATACCTACAAACCATTACAAACCATACAAAACTGTCAAAATTTGCTCAGTTGAAGCCATTTTATATGGGCTCTTGGTCAGGAAAAATTGCTCAAGCTACTAAAATGGCAAGCGCTACAGATGTAAAACAATTCATTAAACAAGCAATTTCCCAGGATAAAGTTGTAGTTTTTTCAAAAACTTATTGCCCATATTGCACTTTGGCTAAAGATGTAAGTATTACTGCTTTTAGTTAAACAAAAGATCGCCTTTTCGACCACCTTTCTTTTAAATTATTTTTTAATTCTGCTATCCCAAAGAAAATATGTAAACTAAAAACACCTGTGATGGTTTAGTTTATTTGCGAATTTTGTGTTGATAGTAAAATTTGAGTGTGGTTATGATTCATTAATGATTCACCTTTAATGACACTATAAGTTCATAACCAAAACCGATTTAAATGTTGAATGCTAAATGTTAAATCTTTTAATAGACTTGGGACTCATATGGTATCTTAAATTTAATTTTACTAGTTTGGTTAAAATATTCCCAGTTTAAACTTGCATGCAGTAATGGAATAGCAGCTGATATTTCAAATAATATTGTATTTTGTGTGGTCACAACCCAAACAATTTATAAAGTGGTTGTCCTGTAACTATATGTTGCCTATTCAAACCTAATTTATTTGTAATCATATTACAGGTATTCAAAAAGGTGAAGCAGCCTTGCAAAGTGTATGAGCTGAATGAGAGAGATGATGGTGATGCCATCCAGGAACAACTTCGAGAGATCACAGGATTTAGAACAGTGGGTTAATAAATTTATATACATTTATAATACACTACATGACTAAATATATATTATTTATTACTTGATGTTGACAGACATATAATTATTTACTTATATATGTACTTCATTCTTATAAAATCTAGTGTAAGTCTGTGCGGTATCTACTTCTTTAAATATATGACAAATTGGAATATTTCCATATTAACATGTTATAGAAACTTTCCTAACTTAACCTACACTGTCTTTTACTTCACAACTGAACAAACTTGGGACTATAAATAGATGACACATGAGATGCAAAAAATTTTGAGTTTGAATAGCAAATTTTTATCTATTCTTATATAGAATTAACAGTCAATGTTACTTGCAGGCTTGAAAATACTAATCACATGAGTAATAAATGTATGTAGTAGTTTTAACGTCTTTGTTAGACTGAATCGCTATCAAATTATATAAATTCTAGTTTTGTTAGTATATTGAATAAATTTTTCACATTATCATCAAGATAGATGAAATTTTTAGCTGTTTGATGTAGTTATTTCATTTTACACAATACTTGTAAGGATTTCATCATGTTATGCAATCCACAATAACAGTTACATTAAACTGTAATAGGATATTCATACATTAACACACTTTATGCACATTAAACTATAAACTTATACATACTTATTACATATATAGGAATATTTAACCAACAAATATTTTCTAATTTCTTCATAAATACTCCTACTTTTTGATACAATACCCAGGTGCTTGGTGTGCATAATGCAATATGCAAGACCTGCTACATAGTGTTCAAGTACGAGTAGTACTTTTGCAATTCAATCCTTTGACCAGGTTCCTGCAACAACTGCAAATAAGTTGTCATCTAAAGCCTTTTTTATGTGATTAAGATACATAGTATTTGTTTTCTTTTCATTACATAAATACTGTAAGGCTTTCTTTTTGCTAAATTCCATGTTTTGTATCCTTGTTGATTCCTCTATTTGACATAAATGACCCAATATTTTTAGTAAATGAAAGAGGCCACAGATCTGAATATTTGATATCAAATTCAGCGTAGTATCTCTGCATGCTCCCGATAATAACAGTTACAACATTAAGCACAGTTAGAGCATTAAGTTAAAATACATTAAGCTACCAGATAAGGAGTAATAATAATTTCAATGTATGTTAACTACAAAGTGCTCGATGGCTATTGTCAGTTTGAATGTAAATTTTCTTTTAAACTTATTTGATCATTTTAACTACATGATTCAAGTATTAACTAGTTGTTTATGACACAACACTTTGAAAGATGTTATTTCAACTTGCAATTTCAAATCACTAGAATGTGCTTGCAACACTGTTCTTTAAATTTCAATATGAATCTTATATGAGATATGTGTTTTGTTATTAACCTGAAAACTCTAAATATTTCAGGTACCACAAGTATTCATCAACGGAAACTGTGTTGGAGGAGGAAGCGATGTCAAAGCTCTGTATGAATCCGGAAAGCTCGAACCCATGCTTGTTGGCTAAATTTCATTATCTTAATTAAGCAAAAATGTCAAATTGTTACAGTTTCTATTTTTTTATGTAATGTTTTAAAGTCTTATGTTTAAAAGTACAACTATTTTACACGTTTTGATTATTGGATATATATGTGATAGTTTATTTTGTTTTATATTTTCAAATACAGTGTTTTCGTGATTTCACTTACGTCACCTGAAACGCTGTAAACTACAAGATACATTTTGTATATAACATTTACGAAACATAATAAACTAAATTTATTTAGCGTTACTTTATTATTTTTATTGAATTCATAGTCAATTTTCGATAGTGTTTAAAGTTTTACTCCTGGGTTCATCATTCGCTCCTGGACCAGCATGGAATAATTAACCTGTATCCTCATCCCTGTATTGCTATGATGATATGAGTCATAGTGCGAAACGTCTAACGAATGTGTGAAAACGATACTACAAAAAAAAATGGAAATAAAAATTCTACCTGTACTATAATAAATCGATAAGTGTTCCCAAACACAATTTCCTCTTTTTTTATGTGTTTGTTAACTATTAGTTTCACCTGGGTACATATCAGGAATTAATTTTAGAATCTAAATATTTTATTTTTATATTGTTAATCAAATTTTGATATATACATATTTAAAATAACAGGGATACCGTGTGAAAAATAGCTAACAGTGTGGTGGAAACCACATTTCAGTGAAAAGAAACGAGTTGTATATTGACATATTATTACCACAAATAAATACATAAATAAAACTGTAACCTACGTACATGGAAAATATGTATTAACTAAAAATAATAAACTTATGAACTGCGTAGTCATCACAATAGATGCTTTCCTCTTAAATAAAATCTGGCTCTATGATAAAAATACATAGATAAAGGCCATATAATTGAATATTGAAAAAAAGAAGACAGGTGTAACTGTCATATGCCACCTAATCTATAAATCTGTTGACGAAGTCACCCTTTGGCAAGCGAAAGAGCCGCAATCGGGCCGAATTAATTCTAGAGATTCCTTATAAATCCTTCAGCTAAAGTCACTTGTCCCTCCCTAAGCGCTTTATTACGCACGCGGGATGAAAACATTAGGGCCCACTCAAGGCCACTATAGCTGCATAAAACAGTGAAAATATAGAGATAGAACTCACTCTATACAGTATGGTGTTATCGAATATATTGTCACGCGGACGAAGTCACGGGCGGCCTTTAGTACCATAATATATATTGTATATGAATGTATAGCTTAAAACAGTTTTATAATTATTATTTCTTTTTCTCTTAAAGTCGTTAGTCTGTTATTTTAGGGTGACTTCAATTTTAAAGTTGACTTCAATTTTTTTTAAAGTATATGAATGTATAGCTTAAAACAGTTTTATAATTATTATTTCTTTTTCTCTTAAAGTCGTTAGTCTGTTATTTTAGGGTGACTTCAATTTTAGATCCATCTTTAAGTGAAATCCTTTGGATTTCCCTCACATTTAGTAACATAGTTATTCTGTAAAATGTATCACGAAAAAGTTCATGTGGATAGTGGGTGCCTGCTTCGTTCACGCAATAAATTGTAGATGCATAATGAACTACTACAAGAATAAATTACTTTTTATGTTCTTAAGACTGTATTTGTTTGAAACAATGTTTTTTTTATGGTTTACCACAGAAAACATGTCGTCTTTTACGATTTGGTCTTTTATTTTTGCGATTATAGGTACATATATCGAACACTTCAATAAGCTTTGCTTTAAAAAATAAATATTGTATAATTTCTAATGGAACATTAAGCCTATTAACATTAGCTATTAATTCAATTATTTTAGTTCTTTTTACTTTCAGATATGTACCTAATTTAAAAAACCAATAGTGCTAACATATAGCACCAATAGTGTAACGCGTATGCCTCCCAAAAACAGTAAACTTATAGTAAAATCATAAGTTAATGCTAATCAATTATAACAAAAAAAAACGAGTTTAAGCTTTGTGACTTCGGCGTTCTGTAAAAGAAGCTTCCGAAGGGCGACAGATAGCGTACGCGTACGCTGCCAATATTATATTATACCTCCTATGTCATTGATAAAAGCGTCGTTTTTGCGTAACGCGGGTGCGACGGAGGATTCTGTCAATTAAGGTTGTAGTACGCGCGAAAGGGAGGGAAGATCCTGAAGCCCTTGCTCCCCAGTCGCCGCCGCCCTGCGATAGTTTCAGCGCCCTCCGCTAGTCGGCGCCACGAGCCCGCCCAAGCAACATGATATTATCGCTTCATATATTCATGTAAACAAACATTTTTGTATATTAAATTGTATTCGTTGATTGGTTTATTTTGCTTGTTTTGTGATTCGCGTAGTTCTAAATGCGTTTCTGAGTGTGGAACTGCATCATGAAATTATGACTTGACAGTGATGTAAACAGTGAAGCTTACGGTGAGTTACAATGCCTTTTCTCGTAACGTTACTAAATGTATTTTTAATCATTTCATCTTTATATTTTCTATATATTTTTTTGTATTCAATGCGAGCTTCTTTTTTATTTATTTATGAAGTTAGTTGAAATAATTGGTAAACATAATGTGCAAATGTTAATGAAATTAGTTGTTTTATATAGAATTTCTGAGAAAGACTTAAAGTAGCAATGTACCTTAAAACTGATTATATTTTTGACTGACGTATCGAAAAATAATTGTGAAAACCTATTAATTGGCGGTGAAATATTTCATATTTCTAAACTTTACTGAGTAAGTTCTTGAGACTTGTGTTAAGGGATAATAATGATACTTTATTTTATAACAAATACGTACATATATAGATAAACATCCAAGACCTAGGCCAATAAAAAAAAGATTCCATTCTTCCCCAGACCGAGGATCGAATCCGAAACTTCCTGCAGGCATGTCTAAAAATTACGCCACTAAGGTTGTCTTAAAAGCTTTCTTAAAAGTTTCGCTGTGCTTTATTACTTGACAAATGAATTAATGAAAAAATAAAACCATACCTAGAACACGTTACCATTTGTCTGAAATACACGAGTTAGCACTCAGAAGCCAGCTTCATTAAGATATTAAATTTTCATCTCTGCTTATAAATATGTTCAGTTTTCGGAATTTTCCGATGGTAATGACTTGGATATTAAGGTGGAATGAGAATTCATTTAGACATTCTTATTTGATCTCTCTGATATTTTTCATAATAATATCAATTTAGATTTTTATTATATTGAAAAAAGATCAAACTTTTTTTACACATTTTAATATTTTTAATCAAACTGCAAATCACATTATAATATGAAATTAAAAAGAAAATAAATATATATGATAGAAAATCAAAATTAAAATGGTAAAATATACTAATTATACAGATTCTGATACTCTCTGAATGTGACAACTAAGTATTGCTTCCGGCCAACAATAACCATACTGAATTAAATCAACTGCGCAGGTTTTCCTGCAAAATAAATATCTCCAACATTTTTATGTTGGAGATATTTATTTTGTCCGCATACATTTTCATCTTTGTTTGAAATATCTTTTTATTTGGAAATTCGGACGAATTGCTTTTTTATTTGCATTAAATAGATTGATCTATTGCCCTGAAAAGGAATAATGTGAAGTTTGATGAAAATTGCGTGTAAGTTCAATATAAGTTACAATTTTCTTTTGTCTTAATATATGCCTTAATAAGTAGTTTCATCGGTACTTTATTTTATGAAAAACCAGAAACTAAATTAACAAAATACAATAAAACAAACCAACATGTTAAAAATGACATTAAATTTTTCAAATATCATATTACAAAATCAATTACTAGCAAAATCTACTTAATATATACCTACTAACCAACAAAGCATCATTTGTCTTGCATTTTGTTTGTCATGCCAGTCGATAGTTTTAAAGCTACTATCAGTTAAGACCTTGTTTACGCTCATCTTGGTCCGGGCGTTCTGGGCAAAGTCGGCGGTAAGGCGGGCAGTCCAGTGCTCTCATAAAAGGCGGGCGGAAAGCTCAGACCCGCTCAGAAACCACCCAATCCCCGCCCGCGCCGGTCGTCGACAGATTGTATTCGCGAATAGCTCAACTTTATACGAACTTTTAACATCAAAGTTTACAATTACCGTGAAATCGCATTTATGAATATGCCCTCTAAATGATACTTTGGTAAGAGCTCTGGATTTATTAAAATTACTATCGCTTGTTTTTTGTTTTATTTACTTTTCCGCAAAGTTATGCTTTTGTTAAGTTTCAGCGACTGGCACCACTGGTACATTTTATAAATGTTGTTATTAGAGACATCAAATTATTATTTTAAGCGTATGAAGTTTTTACTTTAATTTTGTATTTAATTCAGAACTTTAAAACTAAAACAATCTCTCCAACTTACACTGACTACTTGTTAAAATTGTTCTAATTTAGCTTTTGTGCAACAAAGTGTGATTGATCGTTATAGGTATTATTATTATAGACTAGCTAATGCCCGCGACTTCGTTCGGCCAATGGATAATATAATATCTCGTTAGCCCCTTGCTCGGTTACAAAAAATTATATCCCTTGGGAACCGTACATTTTTCTAGGATAAAAAGTAGCTTATCTTTTAATCTAGTCCATCGCTGTAACAAATTTCATCCAAATCCGTTTGGTAGTTTTTGTGTGATGCGCGTACAAACATACAGACAGACAAAAATTCTAAAAACAATCGTATTGGCTTCTGTAGGTCTTATAATGAGCCCCTATATATGATTTTCTTAAATATCTCCCATGTACAGACATAGCTCAGTTACAATTTTATTATATGTATAGATTACAATTACTCATTCTTATAGACTAATCTAACATACTTAATACGTGGTTAACGTACGTAATTCGTAGTCAGATAATTTCATTGTGACAAGATAATATTTGTTCAAAAAACGTTATAAATATTTCATCATCAACACAAACACAAATTTGTACAACGAACAATTCCAGGTTATAATAACTTGATATTATTCTGGCTGTTTTCCCGCCTCTCGTGTCAAGTTGCCAGACCGAAGTGCCAACATACACAGTTTAATGAACAAATACCGCTTTTGTATACTCGCTGGCTCGCCCGTTTGTTATTTAGAAATATGATACGACACACCACAAAATACCGCACATTTCACCAGGAAAACTGCATCGCTTTTCTATAAACAAAGCGCCAACTAATTCACTCTCACATTTTCATTTCCGCGCTCAAACGCTCGACGAGTATACCGTTTTAGTCTGAAAGGCGCTTGATTTTATAATAAAAGCAGTTTATTCTTTGTCGACGACGTGGCGGCTCGCCTTTTCCTGCAAAAGGGAAAAAAGCTTGTATGCTAAGCTGACAGACTTCGTCCTAGGTTGAAGTATGTTCTCAAGCTTGTTTATTTTATATTTGTACTTATTAATGAGAGGGAATTTTGAGCTTGTTTTATTTTTACGTGCGCTCGTATGATCGCCAAAGCCTCCTCGTGTAGGGAACTCTTGAGAGAAAAAGTTAAAGGGAAAACCCTCGATCTATCATGGTTGGTTGCTACTCAAACGCAATATATGTGAGGCAAATAAACTAGTTTCTTAATTGCCAAACTTGAATTGGTAAAATATATAGTATACTGTAGATGTATATATGTAAATAAAGTTGGCCTAAGTTCCTTCATTATGAAGTAATTCCATTTAGTTGCTAATTCATTTGGATCTAAATAAAATAAGTACTTAGTTATAAAAGTCCTAATTTGTTGTCGTTGCTGAATGTATAACTACTAAAATGTTTTATGAAGTTTTCATTACAAATAACCAGATAATCACCTCATCAAATAACTAACTTTCGAGAAAAATAATTTATACTTTCCATGAAAATATCAAAGTTTGATGAAAAATGTATTAATTAAATGGAGGGATGCGTCGGGCGCGGCTCATCAAAAATGTATAGAATTCGTATGATTTGCATAAAAGTCATTTTATTGCCTCCAAAGACAAACAGAACAGATATTAGCTGTTTGAGTGAATCCAGGATTGCGGTGCCAACTGTCTACAGTGGATGGATAAGCTTGGATGAAGTGTCGAATTTAAATCAGGCTGACAGGAGTTACAATTTTTATAATGACACTACAATGTATATTTGTTCTCAAATTACATATGGTAGGTATATTTTGTGAATTGACGTCTTTGAAGCAATGCTGCAACGGTGTTTGTTCCGGCATATCTTCTCCATTTGCGCTATGGAAGTGATAGTAAAAGTATTTTTAAGCTAATTATTGACGTCAATAATTGCTGAATTAAAATTAACTACATTGACCACTCAAATGTGCTAGAACCTATTGTATTTGAATAAAAGTATTTTGACTTTGTTTTATAAATTAAATTGATTTATTATCTAAAACCCGTTTTAGTTTTTTTTAATCAAAATTAATATTGCGATTAAAATAATAACCTTTTGTAGTAAATAAAGTAAAAGTCAAAGTCAGTCAAAAATGTTTAAATTTCGACTTGAAAAACAAAAATGGAAATTTGATAATTTTTTTCTATTGGAGATTTATTAGCCTGAGTATTTTTTATTGCTTTTATTTGTACAGATACGTTTATTATGTATCAGTACGTAAGTGTTTGTTCTTAAAAAGTATTTTACAATTGGTTTATAATCATAATCGTAAAGTTAAAATTAATTCAGAAATACAGCACACATGGGAGTGCCTCGCAGCGATATTAATTATAAATAATCCTCTCAATTTATAGAGATCTCCGATCACAACAACAATATTGGGAATATTGTTCGTAAAATATTAAAATTAACTTCAGCGAACATTTTATGCACAATTTTGTATCGTTAGCCAATGTAATTTTAACTCCACTTTTTTTTATTTATTTGTTGTTTATATTTAATACACACAATAAATAAATAAAAAAAGTGGAGTTTAATACACTATGTTAATTAGGTATCTACGAGTTCATTTGTGACTATTCATTATATTAACAAATATACGTTAGGTACAAAATATGCATAAAGAGGTAATTAAAATGGTAAAAGTAATCTGCTTTTACCAATACGGTTTTAATTCACCAATAACGACTTTTTCGAAGTAATGACTGACTGAAAAACATGACTCAAGAATCCCGCAAAACATTGGTAAGTACATATCCACAAACGACCCACAAAGAATACAAAATAAGTGACGTGTCGTAGTTCGTAAGAATTCAATGAGCTTCTGTAATTATGTCGAGAAACTCCTTGCATTAATTAGATGTTGTTTAATATTCAACAGGGAGTCTGCGGCAACATTTTTACTTACAATTCACAAATCCCTAGTAAGAACACAAATTACATGGAAATTAGACGTAAGTTCGTTTTCAGCTTTGTCATTTACAAACTGTGGCCGTGAGTTTGAAACTTGCTCATTGTTCGGAGTTACACTCATTTAAACTCTCACTTTGTAAGCCGCATCCTTTTAACTAATGCTTAAATCTGAGGGGTTTTAAGATTCTGAATTAATGTACAGTCAATGATATATAAACCTGTCCCAATGTGTTGAATATTTGTTGCATTTTATAGAAGTATGCACCCATAATAGTCATTTAAAACATGTCTTTAAAGTAATAAATATATATATATTGAAGACTTTTTATATTTCTTAAATGTATAGATAAAAACAACAATTTCGCTCACGAGGAACCTCCTTTTTTATGTCAGAAGGAGGCAAACGAGCAGGCGGGTCACGCGATGTTAAGTGATCACCGTTGCCCATAGACAACTGTCACACCCTCGGTGTTACAGGAGCGTTGCCGGCCTATAAAAAACCGCTGCCTTCCCCATTCGGGGAGGGCGGGAAAGTTGGGCATCCGACTTTTCCACTCACCGGACGGAGCATGGCGGCTGATAGCCGCCATTCAGGCGTTGATCTTCTGTGGGAGTGTAATACTTCCTCAGACGAGCCGGCCCATTCATGCTGCAGGCTAAAAAAAGCAAGCAGCAGGGTCCATACCACTACAAACCTTTACCACCTTATATATTTACACTGCCATAAACTATGATTGTTCTAAATTATTATCTATATAAAAAGGACATAAAATTCTGAATTTAACAGCTATTAAAAATTTTAAAGCCTGCCAATCAAATAAGCTGAGAATATAAAATCTTATATACTCCTTACGGAGTTATTTCTTTGAATACAGTGATCTTGATTGAAATATTTTTAAAAAATATATTTCTGTTTGAATAATAAGCTTTACCATTTAAAAATAACTTCAGATTTTGTAAATGAACGAACATATTGGTTAATTAGAACGTTTGAACGTGTATTTTTTATTGTAATCAGACAATGGCGTTTCGTTTCACAACAAACCTTTATTGATATTTCGTATTATATTTACTGATAACATCAATATGAATATAAATATGTAAGGACAAATCACACAGAGTGAAAGGTAATTTTCTATCTTATCTTATTTTAGAACTGTATAAGAAAACAGCCAAACTAATTAGATTTGGCGAAGTTAATCTGTACGTAATAGATGTTTCTTTAATCTGACACGTATTTGGCTAAACTAAAGCTAGTAGTTTCTTAGTTATCTCGAAGTTTCTTAGGCGTCAAGGATTCGCGGGTGTTATTGCGAAGTTATTTTGTCATATGTATTTTCAAAAATGATAAGAAAGATTTTTCAAAATAGTATAATGAAAAAGGAAAGGAAAATGGTTTATTGAGGTTAGAACAACAATCACAAGTTAGATAAAAATAAGTGCATTTGTTGATAATTTCCTTATTTTTGTTTCAGATGCTAAATCGGACGTTACACGTAAATTATATTGTAGAAATAACGTAGTTACTATTACTTTACGCTGATTTATAGAACTTCACGCTGCTTGCCAAATGCTATTTTCCTCAATATATCACTAGTTTTATCGAGTAGTTTAGGCGAAAACAATGCCAAAGGTACCTACTCGTAAAGAGTCGGTATCTTGAAGGTTGTGATTTTTCGTGAGAATAGACGGTAGGGTCCGGTAATGTGTGAAGATAAGGAGGAGACAAGGAGTGAGGCTGTGGGGCCGAGCCCCCAGCGGCTGTGCTGGGCTCGGCGGCCCCCCGCGCCTCTGCCCGACACCAGGGGGCTTTGCTGTGCCAAGCTGCTGAGGAAGAATGGGAAACCCAAGAAGGTAAGTGATACATTTATGGATCTTTTGTTCTCATTGTTTAGGAGAATGCAAACATCTCAGACGGTATGTGTAATAATATTAACTTGAGTAACACGAAAGATTCTTAGATTACGCATGGAAGATAAATTATTTTGCATGAACGTATTTTTTGTTGATACTTTATGTTATGTACCAATATAGAACACAAAATTAATACGAGAGACAAAGAACAAACTATTGACTGAATATTGTTGAAGCAATGACTCAAATAAGGGAAATATTGCCATATTTCAAGGAAGAGGGAATTCTAATTCAAACTGGATTCGATTCCAATTGAAGTTTCCAAGTCACGGTGGTTAGCTTACCGTACTTATGAAACACATCTTTCATACCTGCCGCGATTATTCCACTACATAAGCCAGACTTATTATACAAGTTTCTCTGCGGAATAATATGTACATTGTATTAACGGTAACTATGAAGTCAAATAGAGCGGCTGCGAAAGTTTAAATCAAATTAGTTTCCGCTGACTCCTCCGTCTAATTAACTCCCTGTGGGGACAAACAGAAGAACAGCGCAATAATTTCTTGATGAGGAATATAAATGACGAAAGCCTAAGGCGAATACCGTACGGTATGGGAATACATTAACTATGTACGTGATTACTGATTAGTGAGTGATTCGCGCATTGGATATTTAAATCATAACTTATTTAATCAATAATAATGCTTTTACCTTAATATTATAAAGTTTAGTACATATATTCATCTTTTTTTATTTCAAGTAAGGTACAGGTCTAGGTCGTTCGTTTTTAATTTTAAAATGGAACTGTCTGAATGAAAATACAGTTTTGAGGGTTCCCTAGCCAAATAGCAACCACAGAATCCTTTAAGTTTCATCATTTCCATTTGGATTTGGCCAGTTTTTATCAGGATTAAAAAAAAATTTGAATAACTTTATAAAATGACTGATGTAATGAAAACTGGCCAAGTCAATTTTAACCTACTTTAAGACCTCATATTTTAAATAGCAGCAATTGTTAAAGGTATCCAAAAAACAAATAAATAGAGTTTCATACTTGTTCATAATGTTATTTTGTTCCTATAAATACATATTTGGATTTTGTACAGAACTTGGCACTCATTTAGATTTCCATTTTTTTTGCGGCGAAGCCCAGAGCCAAGCCTAGTTTTGTATTGAACTTGGCTTTCCTTTTTTACATTTATGTTTTTGGTGGGATCCAATCAATCTGTAAAGTCGTGCGCTAACACTAGCTACATATATAAAAAATATCTATATCCATTTCGCAATATAAGTTGCACCTGTGTTATTAAAATTATCATGAATTTTATAAAAAAAGGTGTAGTATCCTGCACTTGCAACGTAGACATTGCAGACAAAAATTCAATCTGCAATGAAAAACAAAAACGCTCTCCAAATCAAACGGCATCCGAGAGTGGTTGCAGTCACTATTTTGCAATTCTAAGTTTGCCAAAGAGGTTTCAATCTTACTAATGTGCCTAGGTGCATATCTACCTCTAGTACTTAGCGATGCGCTGGAGCTGGTATCGACTCTGTCTCAATCGGATTGGAATACATTACGAATATTTCTCTATACGCATTTTGTAGCTGTTTTCGAGCTGTGGTGGTCGTAAATAAAATATTTTTAAGCTCGTGCCGTTTTTTTTCGTATGTATATCAGTAAGTCCTAGAAACTGTTTTTTAATTGTTGTGGATGAAATAGGAATATTATATTTCCTGTCTTTATTTTATAAGCCAACCTATTCTAAAATTATAAAATATCTACTTTTATTGCATAGCACAAAGCGGTTAACTGCGGGGAATCTATCGCGGGGCTGGCCGATTTTGAATTCCATTATAAAAATAATGCTGCAATGTTAATCACAGTGTGACAATTAGTTTCTATGCTGAAAGGGCTAACCGGACAGTATACCGGTACTCTAAAAGTATCTGCACAGTAGCTGGATATATGTTTATATAATTTGGCATTGCGGATAACAAGAACAGTCACAAGAAATCGATATTAAAGTGAAAAAGCGGCTAGCCGCACTGTTAGCCGACCTGCGTTTAACCGCTTAGTGTCTAAAAGCATATAAGAGATCAATCTTCTTGGATATTACTGAAGTACAGTTTAAGTCATCGGCTTTATGAATGACAAAGATTTTCCGCCTACTTTTTCTGTTAAACATAATAGTATTCATAATTTAATATAATGTACTTAGTTTAGTTTTATTTGTTTAGTTTTTAGTTAATTACATAGAATTTGTATTTAGTTTATTAATAGTTAAAGTTAATTTAAATACTTAATAAATAATGTACTTACATATTGTTTATTTGCTCTGATTATAGAGGGTGATCCAAGTAGAGCCCTAATATACTTTTTCTCTTAAAATTTAGTTAATTACTTAATCCCGCGTTATCTGAAATATTGGCCGAGATTTCCCCAAAGATAGAGAATTTCCCAATAAAAAAAAAGCAAATTAGATTGTAAACTGTCACTCTACATTACTTCCAAGCGTAAAAGAATTTTGTTCCAGTTAATTAAGCTTTGCATAATTTATGTAAAAAATTGCTACTTCTTAAAAAGTGCCAAGTCTTCTAATTTGTAATTAAAAGTGTTTGAAATCCTTTGTTGACGTGAATGCTGACTAAATAGGAAAAAATACTAACTTCAAAGAGAATTCAGGCTGCATAATTCAGAAAAGTAAGATTATATCCATAAATTAATTCAGTAATTTCAACTTTCTGAAGAGTATTCAAATTAAGAAGGTTGTGTCAGGTTGTACAACTTTATAACTTGTGTAATAGTTAGATTTTCACCATCAATTATATTTTATTTATTGTAGAGTGATTAACTGTGTCATTAAATTTATTAAAAATATCTACAGTTCGATAGCTGGAATTTTGAAACAAAATATAAGTGTTCTTAATGCTATAATTATTTGTAAGGAGGATATTCATAAAACATCTAGACATTTAAATAACTATGTTACCCAAAGATGTGATAGTTTTTGTGTAATGTAATGAAAGTCTAGGATATAAATATCTACCATATAGTAGGTTTTCTTTGCTCGTTGCATAACTATATCAATTAGGCCTAGATTCCATGTACAAGAATATTTTCAAGTAGTTTCGCATAAAGGCGTATTTCTGTTAAAACCCCAAACCTGCATTCAAATAAATTTCCTTCAGGCAATTTGGTAAAAGAACAGATACTGTGCAAACGTAGGTGCCTAGGTTATCGCCAGCGACTAGCAATAAATTGCGGGGAAGAGCTTCGGTGAGAAGTAAAACAACTTATTCGAAGGTATACTTATGTATATTCAGAAGATCAGTCCACAGTTTACATATGTATCGGAAGTGTTAATGCATCTTAGCTCTGTGAATAAGAATGATCGATATTTGAACCTTCACGCATTGCAAATGACCATCGTTATCCAACAGAAAATAGATTGTTCATAACATTAATAAAAATGAATCTTAAAAAAACATATTGTTTCTGTATTTGATGAAATATTCATAAAATAAAGTTTATCTTTTGTTTAATTAAGCATCATATAAAGATTTAATGCGTCACTTCAGATATCTCAGGCACATAACGCGATCCTGTTAAACCCACGTAATTATCCAGAAGCTGCTTCGTTCAAATTATCCTATTTGTGCTTATTACGGCACAAAGAAAACTAACAGTTATTTTTTTTTTTCAGTTTACCTAAGAGATTTTGTTTAAAAAACAGGTATTCGTGTCGCATTGCGTTGTAAATTTTCATAAGATAAAATTATTTACAGGTTTCTAACCATTATTTGATTATAAATAATATTTTCTTACTATTTTGTGTTACGTTACTTATAACTACATAATTAATCACAAAAATAATTGTCTTAAGAACTTGAGGCTCATATTATTTACCAAAAATACGTATGACAAACCCTAGATTTCCAAGTAGGGAAAAGAGTTTCTACACAAAATTGTTACACTCAGAGTGTGGCTCGTAGCATAAAACTTGCGAACTTGTCGGACATTTTAAAATGCATCGAAGCAGGCCAAGTTGTCGACGCCGGCGCTTCAAAGGCGATCCTTTACACGCAGCTGTCGAACTTCTTGTTCCACACTTCGATATTGAGCCAAATTGAGAGAACTATTTATTTTAGCGAGTATTTTATCGCTTTTTGCTGTTACACATTTCATATATACGAGTATTTGTTTGAAAGTGGTTTAAGCTATTTTTAAGTTAGTTTAAAGCGGAATACGAAACGGAAGCAACCATTAAATGATTTCGTTAAGCCTTTTTAGTATCTACTCTAGACTTTACATAGCCTTAAATAATCTTAATTATAAAATATTTTGTAGATCAACAGAATTAAATCGAACAAAAACTCTTGTTGTCTATTCTGGAATTTTGTGAACTGAATTACTTTATTATTCCTACACAGATTAAATAAAATACTCGAAATATATTCAGCAACGTAGATTGAATTCTCACAATTAATGACTGCTAGATTCCTCTTTATTTGCAAATGACAAGACATTTGGACCAGAAGAACCATAAAGTAGTAACGAGACCAAATTAATTGGGTCATCCTTTGATGTAGCCTTGAAACTCTCTTTGAAATCTTAGCACATTGTCTTTACGAGATGAATGAAAACTGATATTCTAAATTGCTTTATAATTAATACGTTTTCAGGTTAATGTAAAACTATTTTAGTTTATCATTTACTAAATAACAGCGTACTTAATATATTTTTTTACAACGCAGTAGGTGGTGTAACTCATTTTGTGGGAAATGGTCACCGCAGCCTATGTTAACAAAAGTAAATTCTTAAAATCCATTAATGAACTAGGTATGAACCATTAAAACTTCGATTTTTAGTTTTATTAAAAAAAACTAGTATTATTCAGACGAGTAATGCAATCAATCCAATATCATTGGGAAGCGACGGCAACAGCGAATAAAGATTTGATATTAAGGGTTGAACTCACTGGGTGGACGAGGGTTTAATATAGAGTCCGCCATATTCACGCTAGACACGCACTGTGTGGCGGCTCGGTGTGAAATAACGTGCCTGAATCTAGGTACACAAGAGCTACTATATTTAATTAGGGTCTAGCAATAAAATTAAAACATTACTTAAAACATTAAGGTGTACCTACATACATAAACGAAGTGGCGATTGTAAAAAAATGAAGACCCGACAGACGTATGGACAAACGAGTGATTTTTAAGGGCTCCAAATTAAATCAATCTTTAATTGTAATACCTGTTATACATAGATTACGGTACTGTCTACACAGGCAACATGCCTGTGGAAGCTACACGGAACATTTTGGTTAAAAAAGAATATACAAAGAATTACTATAAAATAAAGATGTAGGATAATTTAATTTCTAATTAACGGACCACATAAAATGCAATAACAACATGCATATATAATAGCTTAAATAGCTATCTAGAATCTGTGGAAGATCATCAATTTGAGATCTTACATCGTTGGATATACTACGTACCACGTCGGGGTGTGTAGCCACGTAATGTAATTATTACCACGTAGTAATTTAGTACAATTTAACCTTAATACGGTAAAATGTTNNTGTGACGGTGATCTGTTTGTGTACCTAAATTAAATAAATAAATAAATAATGATACCAGAGACCAGTGGACAATGAACAGACAATGATTGTTCAGGATAACAAAATATACAAAGAATTACTATATCTACCTGCAAAATAGTGACGCAAATCATGAACAGAGATGTCCTAAAGTAACATTATAAATATTGCTATTTATAAGGAAGATTTCTTTGTATATAACACTTAGAACTATTTAGAGTCGCTAGAAATCCATGTATCCGGTAATGGTATTCTGAACAATTGGTATTTAGAAATAGACGGATTCGATACTAGATATGATTTTTTTTATGACAGAGGGAGGCAAACGAGCAGGCGGGTCACGTGATGTTAAGTAATCACTGCCGCCCATAGATTAACCGCAACCGGGGGGTCACAGGAGCGTTGCCGGCCTTTAAGGGATTTACGCTCTTTTCTTGAAGGTTTGAGAGATTTTATTCGAGAAGGATTTTGTTCGAGAGAGGCGGCAGGCATACCTTCGGCAATTTTAAATGCATCTCTCATTTATTAAACCATTCTACTTACACCATCAGAAGGCTTCGCGAAACTTACCTCGCCCACATTTTTGCTAAACCATGCGCCGCCCCTGCCTTTTAAAAAATATTTAATTTTTTGAACTGGAAGATTTTTTTAAATTGAAAATTAAAATAAAATTAAAGATAAGACAAATGGTTTTTATAACATTGAAAAACAAGCTATGTCTTTTTTCGAAAATCATAACTTTGTAAATGGAAAATTATTATACATAATAATGTTAACTGAATTAGGTTTTAATTAGCGTGTTATCTTTATAAAAATAAAATAACTTTGTTTCAAAAGTCCCATGATCCGTAAAAAACATGTCTGATTTGATAGTTGCTAGATAGATTTTATTTGAAATGCGACTGAATGAAATTGCAACTTGCCATAAATAATAGAATTTTCTCATAGAGATTAGGATTCCAGGCGTGTTGCCGTAGCCTGAGGGAGAGTGTACTCCATCCGTTCGTAGTTTTCTCAAATTGAAATCATTGGGATGTACGTGACTTTAAACCCCGTCTCACGGAGATCTCGAAATAATATTTACCTTTCGATTGCCGCTCTTTTACAGCATACTGAAGGTATAGAAATAAAGTAGTCGATATTTTTTTTACACAGTATTAATATCAAAAAGTAGCATAAATAGTAGTTTCATAAGGGCGAGTTTCTTTTTACCAACAATTAATTTTTCTCCCCCGTTTTATCAGTTTGTTAAAAGTAACATAGATATAACTCATCTCGACATGCATTTAAATTATGTTAATATCCGAAGCTAAAGATGTGACACATATTTTCCTGTAAAGTTTATGAAAAAACTGTACTGAATGTGGGATTGTGTAAGCTTGCTTTACTTAATTAAATTGGATTGATGTCTGTGTAGCTTCAGCTTCATTTGATGAAATCGTGTCAAAAAGGTTGTTTTGTATTAAATCATTTTTGATATATTATTTATATACATATGTATAAACATGTCTAAAGCCACATCTACTCATAAATCCTCCTGATTTTAAGCGTTTAACTATATGTTATAAAAATGTTAAAATACATGTTCATGTATAATGCTTGTACGTATTACATGAGCATTTGAACATTATTTCTAAGCCCTTAGTATTCCGTACCTCCACGGGATAGCTTCCTTTGAGGTGAAAATTGGTATGTATTCCCTAGCGTTTTGTTGTGCGGATATATGAGCCAGTATTGATTTCACGTCTGAAGAATTGGCTTCGATTTGCGGCTTTCCCTACAGAGGCTATTTGTTATCTTTGCTTTTAGTTTTATTATTTATCTGTAGCTGCTCGCCGTTTGGATGCAATTTTAGAAATTGAATTATTTATTTTTCGTTATTGTATTCTCTTATATGCTAGTATTAATTGGTAAAGGAAAACATAATACTGTCTCGGCAAGCGAGTTAATTATTTACTATTGTTGCGAATGGCGAAACTCGTGTTTGGTTTGGTTGTCTAGCAGAGATTGCTTTTAACGGTAAGACCATTACCATTACCGTAATTGTAGTTGAACCTATAAACAACGATGATATTATTTGAAGATTTTTTGGAAGAACAAAAAGAAATAAAAATAACATATAAACAGATCGAAAGATCGACGAAAGTCATTTAGTGAGAAAAGGAATAAAATGGTCGATCACGTATATTCGGAATTGATTAACCGGATCGGGGAGGAATCTCGCCGCGGTGACAGCAGCGCCATTACCCCGTGCGGACGGCGCCGGGCTCAGAGCAAACACTTCCACTTCACCCTAAATGAAAAACAACTTTTCTGTCGAAATAGAGCTTAAGTTTTAAAGAGAAATTGAGGCATTTTAGTTATTTTTTTTTATTATCCTCCTACAAGTGTGGTTGCCAAATGCAGGTGACAAATTAAATTAAATGAAAAAATTAAATTAAAAAGAGGTGACAAATTAAATTAAATGGGACTAAGTTTTGTTTTTTTTTTTTAGATAATTTGGTGAATACAAATAAATTATGAAAATAGACAAACTACTAGAAAAGTTGTCAAATGCTACTTGTTGAGCTTCATAATGTTATACGCAAAATAAATAAGCGCCTTATGTAGAGTAATATTACAAGTACTTACAAGTAACAATAATAGTGTAATTTTAGTCAAACGACATTGAGAGTTCGTTCGAAGTAATTATATACAATAAAGGACGAAGTGATGTATCTAGAAACAGTTACTTAAATAAAATCCAAAATATTTGGCTTGCATTTATAAACGTAACTTAAGGTTTAAACAATAATTATAAAAATTTACTCTGTAAAATGCATATTTCTCGATGAAGCTCTATTTCCATCCTCTTAGGATTTTGTAGCCGGCCAATATTAAAAGTATACGATCAAAGTGTATCAAGGTATGTCTTCGTGCAGGGCAATAAGGTCTAGAATTGAATATAGGTGCACATCTACTTAAAGTATTGGCTCTGCTCTTGGCTTAATGTGACGGCTATCACGCATTGAAATTCAACCGACAAGTGGATTTACCTGTCTGCATCGGATGCTTGTAGAGCTACGGAAATTCATGAATAGTTTATGCGTTTTACATTTATATTAAGTTCAAGTACGTAAATAATTGTCGAAACTTCTGAGTTTGTTACTTATTAAACCTTTTAGGACTTGGGTGCCTTCTAAGACGGGGTTATGCAAAATTCCCACGAGATCGGGAATTACAGGACGCAAGTATAGCAGCGGGGAAAAGCTAGTTCGTTTATAAAAGCGAATGTATTTGTAAGTTATTAATTTATTCATAAAATAATTTTGTTCAAAAAAATCTCAATGGAAGAGCAAAGTTTGCGCTAAGAGGTTCGTCTATAACGATCCAAAAGTTAGATATTATTATCATCATACTGAACAAAATCCATGTAAATACTTACTTTTACCTAGATTGTCAGCCTATTCACTTCAATATTCCAAAGTTATATTAAAAGGAATAAAAGAGGGGCAAAAATAAGCGTAATAAATAAGACTTTTTTATCATCATTTCATTATCAAACAATTCAATATAATTGCAAAACAAACAAAGGGTGGAGCTTGTGGTTTCCTTGGATGTTTTTGCTGCAATAAATTAGCTTGATCGGTCACGTTTTTCATCAAAATTCATTTATTTCTATCTCTTTAGGAGGAAGGGTAATTAATTCGTCTGAACCCGGGATAACCGAGAGCAATCGGATAATTGCAAGCAACCCTGGATCGTTTCTATCTGAAATCCGAAATGAGACCCTACTCAATATAGCAAGTGTGCCTGTCCTTCTATAATTAGTATCATCAGAGTTGATTGTATGACTGAAAGCCGTACTTGATTGATTAAAGTTAATATATTTTGTTCTGTAGCTTATAAATAGACCTAAAAAAATATCCAGGGACTTACTAAAATACTTATAAAGTAAAGTAGGAAGTCACTCAGGTCACATATCGCGCGTGCCAAGGCAAATAATGACCAGCATATATACTACTAGCTTTTGCTCACGGCTCTGCTCGCGTTGAATTTAGTCTTTAGCTAATTTTATTTTTATGTATAAACTATATTACTATAAAGTTTCATCCAAAGTATTTTTTGAGAAATAGTAACAAACATTATTAAAAAATTATTAGGATTCAATGTCGCGGTATTTCTGGTGACAGATAGTAGCAAATACGATACCAAAAAAATTAACCATATAAAATTGTGCCTAAAATTAAATATGTATAAAATCGTCTGCATCAACCGGCATTTTTTTGTTTGTTACAAATTACTTACTTTTACTGAAAGTTTTGTCTGGTTTATAATTTTCTTAAATTTTTCTGTTTAGCTGACTGTTTTGTAACATACTCAAATCATAGTCTAAAATTTCTTTTCAGATCTAAATCAGAATAACTATTCGTTACAAAAATAATAAATTACCAGTATAGTGAAAATAAAATATGTATACAGAGATAAGATTTTAAAACGTATAACTACTTTGTATTGACTAACAATCCTTTATTTATATCCCAAGTTTCCCAATAACTCTTGTTGTGAACTTTATTGTACGGGATTAAATAATTTTCGGGATCGCAATACACTCGTAGCACATCGTAGCTCGTAGATACTCGTAGCCCGCACCATCGTAGAGAGTTGCTACGACATATGTTCTACGTGATGGATTGGTTTCATTTACTACCTTTTGAGTAATAAGTATGGCGTGACTGGCATCAGATAACATTAGATAGATGTTTCTGAGAGAAAAAAGTGGAGTTGTCCAGAAATGGTTCATGACCTTCGACAAAAAATACTTGTTAATGTGATACGATACTTAAAATATCGATAAATATATTTGTATTTATTTTGATATTTACTGAAAGGTAAGCCTTTGACAATTATGTGGCACATTATAATCTAGCTGAATGCTAAATAGAAATTATGTACTTTATGTGTTCTTTTTTTTTGTGTACATAATTATTCGATAATCTTGTAAGTTACTCGAATAACCAAGCAATTTACAACTTCATATCTTCTACATCTCCAACATAAAAACTCGAGTCAAATCACATCAGCAACAAAAATAAATAAAGTAAGAAGAAGACAAAGCTACGCAGGACAATAAAATGTTAAGTCTCTTTTATACTACTTCAGCAGTTTTATTCCCCTTTCCGATGCCAGTCAATAATATCGGTTATGGTAACAGCGTTGGCGTAACTTTCTTTATTTAATAAGCGAGTGGCCTCCGATAAAATCTTTACATGGCTTATAAAAATATGCGTACAACATAGCCTCGTCACAGAACAAATATGGTACAGAGGGGAAAACTTATGTGAATATTATGCCCTTTTGATTCTGCACATTATAAATCTTTCTTTGAATGTTATGTCCAAACATAATGTTTGTAAATAATATTATTTTGTTTGGTTGAAAGCGTTAAACTCTATCACCTGCTCCTATTTGAGAAATTCAGTGTAAGATCGTATAAAATCTGTTTAGTGTATCAATAAATAATTTAAATGAAAAACTTGGTATATAATAATAGGAATTTAAATGCAAAAACCTTCATAAAATACGAAATAATATTAAAACGATATTAAGCTTTTATATGAACCTATATATACATACATATAATATTTTGCCAAGTGTAAATTTTGTATAAACTCTATTGTACAACAGCGGCCTTTTTTATATTCACGCACAGTAGGGCAGAAGTGTTTTTCATTGTCCTGTCGAGAGCCCAACATGTGCTGTCCTTTTTAGCCTGAAAGCCCTTACACGTGTTCAGTGAGCCTTCACGCTCTAGAGGAAAACTATTGTAATTATTACTCTGGGGCTAAGCTCAGGTTTAGAGTAAATGTCTCTTTTCTGACACGGTTTTATTGAGATTCAAATTATTCTGAAGTTTTCTTTTTTGGAAAGTATTTTGATTTTTGTGCTTTTTTCATATCTATACATATAATAAAATTGTAACTGAGCTATGTCTGTACATGGGAGATATTTAAGAAAATCATATATAGGGGCTCTTTATAGGACCTATAGAAGCCAAAACGATTGTTTTTAGAATTTTTGTCCGTCTTTCTATATGTATGTTTTTACGCGCATCACACAAAAACTACCGAACAGATCTGGATGGGTACAGCGATGGACTATGACCTAGATTAAAAAATAGGCTACTTTTTATCCCGGAAAAATGTACGGTTCACGAGGGATATAAAATTGAGTATCCATTGGTCGGACGAAGTTGCGGGCGTTAGCTAGTAGATAATATATTACTCTTTGAAATCACAAAAGTTAACAATGAAATATTTCCTTGGCATCTTTCTTGTTCAATATTTTTTACTCTATCTATACAAAGAATTAAAATAAATCCGATGATTTTTATTAAATTTTTGTAATAAAATCACGGTACCTAACTTTCAATACGAAATTTCCCAAAACCTCCAAAATATGTTTGCAATTAATTGATTGAATAATTATGCAAATAGAACCGTGGCAAATTTTTAATAAAGTTTTCAGTTCCGGTGCATTAGCATTCTAAAGGCTGAAGGGTTCAATCTGCGTGATCCCCGACATTGTCTCAATTTTTCCTTTCCACCTCAGCATTCCGGCCACGGCCAGCTAACGAAACTCGCCGGCCACGGACCGAGCCCTGAATTAACAACTTTCAAATACAATTCCTCTTAAACGAACTTCGTTTTGACGCCGGTAAAGTGGAAAAGTTCGACCGTCTTCATTTTTTGTTGAGGGGCAGAATGTTAAGTTTTACGTCTTTTATAACGAGACGCGACGCTTAAAAGGATTGCGGTGGTAGCTTAATTTTTTCTAAGAGTTTCCTTAATAGTCCCTAATTTTGGCTGACACTCGTCGGCGCAGACGGACCATATTTTATATTTTCATTTAGTCGAGTCGTTAAATAAATAATAGTCGTTTGTGCAGGGTTTGCTTGGAATTCATCTCGGGGTAATTACGAGTAGGAACAAGCTCGCAGCTCTCTGTATTTTTCAGGCGCTCCGCGGCAGCCGGCGGCTGATTGCTAATTCCGCGACAAAGAACGCTATTACTCGAATGCGGTGACGTAACAGATTAAAAATAAAAAAAATGTATACTATTTTGTCGTTGCCACCTTTTATCTTAGATTTGTTAGTAAGTAGGACAAAGTATAAACAGCGAGAGAGACGCCATGTGAAACTAAAAACATATTTATTTGTCCTTCCTCTTGGAATCGCAAGACACATACATAAATTAGACTTCTTTAATTTAATGTCATTTTTTCTAAAGTCTTAATCATTTTAACCAAGAAGATGCGTAACTATTTATCATTTAGGCCTTAAAGCTAGCCTTAAAGCACCCAAGATTGATTGACGTAAAAACTTCAATCAATCTGTATAACAGATCTAAGTGATTAAAATTTTATTTAACCATAGTAGGTACAGTTTCTTCCTTGTAGCATTAAGAACGTTTTATTTGGCAGACAGTGAACAACTCAAATAGTCTGGAAACAACTTGGTAGACGCCGCATAAAGCTTGAATAGAAATTTAGTGCACTCGAAAATGGAATAAAAATGATATTGAATTGAAGCCGCATGATTTTGTAACGAAAATACTTTTCCAAAACACGTTTGTCTCCTAAAAACGGAAATATTTGATATTAAGAAGTTTGATATTCAAACTTGCTGCTTTTTTAGTGTTAATAGAAACTGGAAAATTTTTGTATAAAAAAAGGAATTTAAAAAGCTACCATATTACTTTGTATATGTTTGCTACTGGTGTTGTCAAAAATTAATTATTTAGTATTATTTAGTAACAATTTGAATAACCATTTTATTATTGTTGTCGGTTGCATTAAATATGTTCTTCATTATTATGTGTGTAACTGGGATGCTTTAATACAAATTTGTAATAATTAATATAATAATATAAAGAGATTCGTCAATCTATCATCGTTAATTACTGTTTCCCCTGTTGACACAATATATTTAGGTATTATGTTAAATAACAGTTTCGGGATCTTAAATATAACGTTGAAAATACTCATTTAAGATTCTTCAATTGTCATATTTAAAACATATTTTTGAAAAGTATGTTTAGTTGAAAATTCTTATTTTTTTTTCAACTAAGTTCTATCGAACTTATCTTGTTACGAGTGAATAATGCCAAATTGACTGTTGTAAAATATAATGAAGGAATTTTTCCTATACCGTTACCGGACATGTTATATAAAAACATAACTTCAACAATTACTTATACACAATTTTAACCGTAATCAAATTAATCAAGCCCTTGATAAGATGCGACAAGGGTCCACTCCGGAAATTATAGAGCGGCTTTCTGTCATTAAAGTGTTCATATTATTCACGATGTGACGTTTTAATCCAGGGACATAAATGTAATTAGTGTGTATATCAATTTCCTGGGTCGTAACAACCGATAACGAGAGCCAATTGGTTTATTTCGGATATTTGACACCAATCCACCAAACAACATTACAAAGGTTTTATTTTCTTCTATGTTTTGAAAATTAAATTGTTTGTTTTAGGTTTCCGTTTGATACTGTTTCTAAATTAACACATCAAAAATAAGATTAATAAAAATGCTAAAATAAACTTTTCTAGTTCAAACTTAAATTTGGTTTGTTCACTATCAAGAGACTATCGAGATAACAAACAAAACAAATAACTCCACAATCTTTTAAATCGTATAACCGAATAACTGGATAAAGAATAAGGTTACTTGGTATTCTTTATATAACTCTTTAAGTAATTTTCTAAAAAGTAAATTAAATAATATTCGTGCCTAACAGACTCCGATCCTCCATAACACAATTTCCAAATTGAATGAGAACTCGTCGAACGATAAAACAGTTCCAATTTTACTACAATTTAAAAATGTTAGGGGGAAATTTAGTGGGTGAAGAATTTACCCTCAATTTACATTCAGGAAGGACGCTGGCCTCGCCAAATCGAATTCCTATCGTTACATCCGCGGAGCCGGGTCAAAAGTCTATTTTACACGCAATTTTGCTGAAAACTTTCATGATCCGCACGAAAGATAGCCATTTATTTGTTGGTCTCGTGTCCCGGTAAATTGGTGATGTAGAAACGGAATATTTTTTGAGCAAATATTTGATTAAATGTTATAAATGTCACTTGTTTTAGATAAAGTTTCACGTTTTATAGGTAAATTTGAGAAGTATATTATATTTATATTTTAAACTAGCTAATGCCCGCGACTTCGTCCGATCAATGGATACTATAATACATATATATATGTCAGCCCCTTGCTTAGTAATACAATAAATTATACCCCTCGGGAACTGTAAATTTTTCCGGGATAAAAAGTAGTCTATCTTTCAATCAAGGTCATAGTCCATTGCTGTGCGAAATTTCATCCAGATCTGTTCGATAGTGATACGCGTACAAACATACAGACAGACAAAAATTCTAAAAACAATATAATTCAAATGTAAACAAACATTAAACGATGTAAATTTTCTATTAAAGAAATCGAGATATCATTATATAATTATTATATCTACCCAATACTATTTGTAAAATGGGTACAATCTTTTACCATTTCCTTTTACCTTACGCTATGCAATGCAAAGACGAGAACCAATTCGTAGGAGATGAAACGATTCTTGTTCATTTTGTTAAATTTTTGCCAGCCATCTGGAATCCATCTCTCGTAACGCTCAAGTCGTATTTACTTAACATTTCTTCGTGAAATTCTGTTTTCTTTCCGAGGATTGAATACGTTATTTAGTTACGGATAACAAGACATTGCTCAGCCAATTTATATTGGTACATGGATCTCTGATGATCTAAATTCGCTTCGAAATTGAATTATTAATTTGCAAATTCATGCGCGACTTGCGCAGCACTTGAGTACATTAATTATATAAAGTGTTTCATTACTTCATATTGTCTATGAGGTAATTTTAATGGATTAATGGTATCAATTTATAAGTTAATGTTATCAATATTATATAAATCATAAGTTAGATTTTGTGAATTCATATCCATAAAATCATGTGATTTAGTTTTTTAAAGTAATTACTATGTGATTTTTGTGAATCATGGAAAAACTGTTAATTGTTTATAGATATTTATAAAATAAGGTTTTATTTTAGCTGATTGGAACGATATAACTATTTTTTTTTAAATAATTCTATAGAATAATGTTTAGAAGAAGAAAAACTTTACTGAACATAATATAAAAATTCACAATTATTTTTTTAGTTCAAATGCTCGATAACAATGACGAAGTCGTGATTTTATTGTAAAGCTGAAGGCGGGACGAATAAATTTTCTACAGTTACTTTTTCATCGAAATTTGTCTGACGTTATGCACTATTGTGTATACAAAATAAAGATAGTATACCTATAGATACGACGGTAAAAATTAGTGAATTCTANNTAGAATTCACTAATTTTTACCGTCGAATCGAAAAATTTATTTTGTAAGATCGTTATATAAGATATTTAGACATATATTATATTTAAATTAAAATCTAAGACTCAAACTAAAAACTAATCCCTAACGTTTCTGTAATGTGTATTATAAAAATATACTGTTTATTACGGGGAAAGCTCGACATCCGCTGACGTCTGTCAAACGTATGTAAGTCTGTGACAGCTCTGTAGCGATACACCGATCGTTCATGAAATAGCGTGTCGCAAATGATCATGGATCGGCCACACACTCAGAAGAGATCCTACTCACATTCCGAGGCAGGCGCTAGAATGGACCACCCAGAAAACGAGAAAGCGTGGTCCACCAAGACACACCTGGCGTCAATCGGTAGCAAGAGAAATAAAGACAATCGGGCTTTTTTGCCCTGAAGTGAAGCATGTTGCTCAAGACAGAACGAGATGGAGAAGTACTATAGCGGCCCTCTGCCCCACCCAGGGGACATTGGAAAATAAGAAGAGCTCGATTCGCTCATTTAATAGTCTTAACTTTAAGAAAAAAAACAACTCTATGCAAAGTTGCAACTTATTTCAATGGCATTGCTTTCTACTAGGTACTTATGTCAATGTTAATACTAATACTGTCACTCTACTAAAGCAAACGTTTTCCATCTACACAGTTTTTTTGTGGGTCTCTCTCAAAGGGTCGGATAAATCACATTAGGACACGCGTGAATTGTAAATTGGACATTACTCGTTACACGTCGGGCGCCTGGCTGGGCGGCGCACTACAATACATATACGGACAGAAACACAGATAAAATGTATTTGAATAAAATAATAAATTGTTGTTTAAGTATTTCTACCAAAATATAAATTAAAAAATTTCCACCGTTCACAAATAAAAATATGCTTTAAGTTCTAGTAAAAGTGTAAAGAAGGCCTTCTATAGTTTTTTATTAGTAGGGTCAGGAGAAAGTGTGAGGTCGTTGGTTTGACGGAGCGAGGGTACGAATGTAAATAAATAATTTCTGGCGCGTGCATCAATTTCTAGAGGAACCAAAATAAATCGTAATTCTATTTCCGTAAACTTTTATTTACATTTTGTAGTTGTAAGGAAGTATATTTAATGTTGTTTATGGCTTAAAAATGATCTAAAATTAAAAGTAGCTTGACTCGATTTAAAATCTAAAATAAGAATATTTAAATGTTGCAAATGTTTAAAATTAGTGGATATTCAATAGTAATTATTATGGATAGATACCATTATGATAATTTGATATTACATTAGCTAATGTGTTGATTGGCTTCGGAAATAGTAGTCGATTACAGCATTATATTACATCAAAAATACTTAATGAACACGTATTGAGTCACCAAAGTTAATATCAAAATACTTTATTTAGCAATCTCCATTACAAAAAAATATATATTGAAAACCTGTTTTTCTCTACCAATAAACTATATTAATAAGGAGTAACGTGTTTTAAATTTTGTTTCATTTTTGCAACTTTAATTTCGAACACTCTGGAATAATATTTTCTTTATTTCGTCCATAACTGTATTGTAGTAAATATGTCCGTAGTGATACTTAACGAATCGGTTCAGCAGTTATTTTCCGAGCAATCAGAGCTGGGATGCTGTAATTGGCGCCCAAGCGAGAGCAGTAAATATGGAGTGAGTAGAGTATACCATACGATTGAGTATGTGTAGGCGAAGGTCGAATTTTAACAATTTTTAAAAAAAATATTATGAAACATATCAGTATCACAATTATTTAAATAGATTTAGCTAACACTTTATACAACCTCTTAGTTAGTATAATATTATGTTCTATTCTCGTAATAAGTTTTTAAATAAATAATCATAAATACCTTACTTATATATTTTTTCTGCCTTAATCCAGATTAAATATTTTTTTCTTAAAATATTAAAACTTTATTTTAACAACTAGTAGAAATCAGTGAAACAATCATATTTTTTTTTTATTGTGACATTTCACTTCGTTTTTCTCTACTATTGACTCTTAAAAAATATATATTTTTATTATTTTCCAAAACCGTCTTTTTTCTCCATATTTTATCCAGAAGGTAACGAGTGATTGTTCGCTGATGTTGCAAAATATCCGAACAGACTGGCAACCCCTCACTAATGATAACTATGTATTAAAAACACCTTTAGGCTCTATTTACTGTTTTTTACCTTCTCATAGAATTCTTAAACTCCGTCTAGTTATAGAATATCATTTTAATCCTTTTTTAAAGTTTACTACTGCTAATCTCCTTCGCCAGTCAATCACAATTAATTTGAGTCGAAGAAGAAGAAGTCGTAAGAAGGGTACATTCAATTTTTTATGTTAATGCTCAAATCTAAACAGGAATAATTTTTCTTCAAAATAAACTACGAAAATATACTGGTTGTGAGATAGATATTACCTCGCATTCATCGTTTTATTACCAAAACTGACTTTTTGTTTTTCTTAAACCAAATAGGCTGTTTTGTAAGAATAATTATAACAAAGCTAAACATACATTTAATTTTTATGGTAATCAAATCAGATCAAACAATATTCATAATACTAGTTATTATATTTTTTCTCTAAAATGTAACACAAAAAAGTAACCGTTTGTAGAATACTGTGTGCTCGCTTCACTCGCCCGCAAAGCCATTAAGCCTTCCACAATATTTGTTAATATAACAACAATAGAAACCCTAAAAAAACAAAACTGAAACCGCAGTCTTCATCTCCCGATCTCAATAAGGCTGTTTTCTTGCGGGACATTACTGGCAATATTATGAAATGAACGTTATTTGTTTCGTTCCCTCGTAAACGTATATCCAATATTGTTGATATCGGGTCTGTAGCACCCCGCATGGCGCTCATTCATTTCCAATTTCGTTTTGATGACTCTCATAATGATATTGTATCTACGTGCGTGGCTGGCTGAATGAGATTTGTTATCATAGGCGATTTATTTATGGTCATACAAAATGGCAGCCATGTAAGATTTCGAATTATGTTCCTAATAGTTTTAAAGTGTAGTAAAGCTGTAAAAGTTGCATTAAGAGGTCTTCTTGAGGTCAAATATTCCCAGATAACAAAATTGTGGCCTGTGTCGCGTTGAGTTTGTAGAAGTATTCAAATACGTTTCTTATAGCAAAAACCAGAAAGATAAAAATTACAAAATCTATACTAGATGGGTATGGATGATTATCGTATTTTTTTTTTATTGTTATAGTTTATGGAATGCAAAAAATATGTTGATTCTATATTTAATTTTTTTTAACGTGTACTTTCTAATAATACTATTTCTGGCTTAAAAAAACCTGAAGACTAATAGAATGACATAGATTTTAAAAATCCCATAAGAGAAAATTATTTAAGCCACAGACATGCATTATTTATCTATTTGCTGATATTTGCTGTCATAGAAAAATGGCGGACAGGAAACGATTTCAAATTAATATTTCCGCGAGTCAATAAGCCAGTCTGTTTGATTTGCTCAGCATGAATGTTCAAAACTGACAACGTTCCAATGAATATATTAAATGATTGAAACGGTAAATGAATTCATTAATAACGTATAAAGCTGAATCATATGAATAATATATGGTACTCTTAAAAATATTACGAAATATTTTCCGATCAAAGGACAAGACATAAAAGTAATATCAGTTGTAAGGATAGAGAGTAATTTAAGCCCTAGTAAGCGCTAGTATCTAAGCATCTACTTATGTAGATTAGGTAGAACCTGTATAGATTATAAGTATGATCTACTAATAATTTATGGAATGTATTTCTAAGTTACAATACTAAGATCAATGATAAAATCAAACCGATATATGTATGACACTTAATAGTTCATAATTAATTAGTACCTATACGATATTACTATTATAAGTTATGCTTATTAACTTTTAAAATCTGCGACGGAAGAAAAACAGCTGGTACATTTATCTTTCTCAGATAAGCATTGGAGAAATTAATAATCATGTATGTATGCTTCACAAACAATTCAAATTAATTATTTTTAAAAACAAATTTTAAACTAAAATGTATAAAAAAATTACATTACAAATTTTATAGCCCCTTAAGAACTCTACTACGCTGTGAGAATGTGCCTAAAAGGCTGGTAGCATTGCCTATTTGAATGGCAATACCAATCCTTCACAAAATATTTTCATTCTCATGTCATATGTGCGTGATTTTATAGGGGAAGCTAGCTGGAACGGTAGACAGTCGCAAAGCCGATATGTGGAACAATTGAAATATGACCAGCTATTAAACTCGACCCTGCATAGTTTATACCCTCTATAATCGCCATTGTTCCACAATTGAAATCCTAGTTTAATTTTGGCATTTTTATGATTTGATCAAATTACAAAAAATTAAAGTACCTATAGTTATTGTTAGATGTAAGTAAATTGTTAGGGTCGGATGACGAACGTGAAGATGTTATAGGTATTCGAGTAAAAATTTATGACTATCATGAGATGATTACTTTTCATTTTAAATATAAGGAAAGAAAAGAATCAAATATTTCAATAAAATACTGTAAAATTCTGTTTAATTCACATCAGAATTATGGGTGCAAATTGTATAATTATTTATTAACGTATATTGTATAAGTTGTATATTGACGACCCGCCATTTGAATCAAACTTACACAAAAATAATAATTAATCATTTCTCATACTTAGTTTTCTTAAGTTTGTTTAAGCAAAAGCTTACAAAATAGACCCTAACGTTTAAAATTAATGTAACAAAACTTTTAAAATGTACATAGATATGTACATATAAATATTACAATACAATACATATCTTTATGAACATTTATACAGCAAATTGCAAAGTGTATTCAAATTGGCACGTTACACTTCATTTCGTTTGCACCATCGATGAACTGCGGTTGGTACTTAGCGCCTTTGTGCATTACCGCGCGTGAGTTCGCCCCCGGCCGTGCAGCGCCCGGGGCCCGACTACGGCTCCCGAGCCGGTCCTGCCTAATGTTGAGAGTTGAATTCCCTCGTAATTTAGAACGAGTATCGTTTTTCATCGAAATTTTTCTCACTGTTCTTCTGACAGTCGTCGCGACGTATCTGCTTGCAGGAACATTGAATACGAATAAATCAGCTTCTTTTTGTTCGTTACCGTATGAATTACAATTTAAAAAGGATTAAAAATTATGTAGATAATTATGTTTGATCATAAATTTTTATACATATATAAAATATCGTATAAAATTGTTAGAGTACTTACATGACGGAGTCTTTTTTATTAGCCTATTTTGTGTACCATTGTTTCGCAAAGAAGTCCCTTTCTGCATGAAGTCATGAAGACAGACTAGTAATAAACATTAATTTTTGGCTCTGAAATGGTATTAATTAGTCAATCGGATTTGAAATGAACTTAAAAGGATTTCAAACAATACCTAATGAGGTATGTATCTTTGTGTTATGAGAACAATAACTGAGCTTNNAAGCTCAGTTATTGTTCTCATAACAAACAGAAACAATCTCAAGTTTCAGGTGATGGATTTGCATTTCTATCACGTAGCTGATGGAGCTTTTAATATCATAAGTTATCTCGAACCATCTCAACTACAACACTGGTAACTATAAGCTAGAATACAGGTAATACTCTTGACAGTAATCTTATTAGGGCAGTCACGTAACTGCTCTTATGTGCATTCAGTAGATCTCTATTAATAACATAAGTATAATATTATAATTAAATATTGTTAAATAAACTGATTTAAAAAAAAACAATGACTATCGTCATTACAAGGAACAAAAAAAAGATTCTTTAAGCCTTTTTTAAACGAACGTTAATAATGTATTTCACTATTGTCCTCAGTTTATGGAGGAACATTTCTGCGTAACGAATTTTCAAGCCTTTTGTAAACGAGCCAAATAAGGTTTTCCTTCATTATGACCGATTACTAAAACCAATAAAAATAGTTACAAACCATAATTCGAAACATGGAAACATTATTTTGCAATATTATTTCTCATCTTCATTTCATATTCCACCTCTAAACCGCTTCCTCGTCTGCACCCTGAAATGCTATTACCACTATTACAAAGTTTATGCATTCCTGATGAACCGGTATCAGTTGGCAACTTGTTAACATAGCTTTGTGTTGTCATTATAAACTCTATGGTATGCTGATGTGATGCTGATATGTGAACTTTGATCAGTGAGATAGTTGAGATGGAGTTGTCACACGAATATAAATGAAAGGGTAAACTAAATCTTCACTTCAAAAGTAAAACTGCATCCCCTTAAGATTTTTCTGTAATAAGTCTCTGTTCTTTGCATGAGCAATGAGAGAGACAATTTACATACATTTTGATTTAGGTTGTTACTAACTTTTTGACATAACGATACAGAAAATAAATTTTCTCACAGATTTGTTTTTATGGTCGATATTCTGATTCCGTTAGTCATATTGGTTTCAATATAGGACCCTTCAATTAATAGCTGTCATAACTGTTTTAAAACACTTAGTCCTCCCTGTTGTAACATATTTCGTGTTTACAATTTATTCAGGAAAATTGAGGGAAAATAATGGCTGGAATATTAATTCCCTTGCTTTTCCTGTATACAATTTTTATATAACATGTTTTTTATCCAGAAATTGGATTTTAACAAATTAAATTAAAGAAAATGGACTTTTCTGATTGGCCTGGGTCTTGAATATTTATTCATATATATATATATATATATATTAATTATAAGATCATTTTTCATTGAATTAGTATCCCTTAATGCAAATATCGAACTTAGTTCAGGGTTAATTCAATTTAGGTAATTTGTTCTTATATATTTATTTATTAATTTTTTATTTTGAAATAACACAATCTGTCTTCATTATTTCCTTATAATCGATAAAATATCTTATATAATTACTTTTAAAGACAAAATATAAAATCATTTCTTAAAAATCACCATATACTCCACAGTTTATGAACACCACAAAGTGAATATACCCGACGAATAAATAAAAATGATAATCCCAAGATGACGGGCAGGTTTAAGTCAACTTTTTCACTACACAGCCATATCACAGCCAACATTTTTTTCTGCAACTTATTAAACAAGGAAACAATTCGGACAGTCATAAAATTTCCATATTTCCCTATTGTTTTCCCCAGCTTGTTTATTTTTACGAAGAAGCGTCTGTGCTATGATGAGCTATAGCAACTGTACATTTTCGATAACTTTATGACATTTTTACTCTTATAATACCTGGACACGCGTAAATCAAACAGAATATTATATTTTTTTGAAAGACGTGGTTTTTGCTATGATTTTTGGATGCTTTTTTTTTTAATTTAATAGATTTCGATGAAAGTAATCTTTTAAAAAGTAAAAAAACCTGCGAAATAAACCAACACTCTCAAAATGTCTCAGAAGCCCGCTAGAGAGATCACATTCTGAACCAAATGAAGTCTGTAGATTCCTTTCATGTCACTAGTTGCAGTCAATTATCAGATAAGACAGACCCCTCGTCGCGACGCCGCCGTTTCCATGGCAACGCAGTACTGAAACACCCAATCGAACGTCTATTCACGGTAGTTCTAAGAAATATACATCAAATATTGTATAGTGGATATTCCTACTCTTCTCGAATCTCTTCTTGTAAATCTCATAAAAATGAAATCATTCCTTCCAATTTTCTTCTACCTTCTAATACGGCCTTAATAATTTGTTATCTTTGTCCTCTCGTTAAAACTCCCCAATGCGAAATCGATTTATTGTCCAAATCTATAGCTCGTAACTCGATTGTCTGTGCGCTGAACGTCTAGGGAGTTTTAATTTTCTTATTATTGGAGCGACATAGAGTTATTTATAGAACACGGGCATTTTATTATAGCGAGCTTTATGACCAGAAACTATATGAAGAAGGCTATTTGACTTTTAAAATGAGGACGTCAAATTTTTTTTTATATAAATGAATTTGTTTTTTAAATTTAATAAATAAATAAATATATAGGGAGCAATCACACAAATTGGGTTAGCCCCAAACTAAGTTCGAAACTTGTATTATGGCATACTAACTCAACGATACTATATTTTATAATAAATACATATATAGATGAACATCCAAAACCCAGGCCAATCAGAAAAGGGTTCGCCGTAGAAATTACTAAGTTTTAAAGATGTACCAAATACCTATATTATGTTAATATTTGGAAAGTAAAATGTAGACGATATCTTAAAACTAACATATAGATATTGTTTTAACATTGAAATGCGTTATACTTAGTATCATTAAATAAACAAGTTATTAATAAAACTATATTGAATAAAACTAAATAGTATGTCTTCAATAAACAGACTTATTGAGCATGCTAAGCTGTATGCATTTTGGACACTGTGCAATTTTTACAAAATGAACGTCCTTAGGACGGCTGAAGCGTAGTCCTTTGTGGCAGGTTGGCAGGTTACCGGATGAGAATTATGCTAAAGAATAGGTCCTTCTTACTATTCACGGTTTTGTAAGCCATTTTGTATACGACTTTTTTATGTATATAAACTATGTAATGTGCAGTGATAACTATTAGAACTAACATTTTGAGATGTACCTAATATTTACCTCTGGCCTATTGCTCTCACATCGAACAAAGCATAGAAGCGATACTACCTATTCAAAATTATATTTTCTGTGAAAGTACGGTACTTCATTTCTACCAATAACGTGGCTCTACCACAGAAAAACTATCACCACAAATTAGATTTTAATTATAGTTAAAAGTTTTATAATTATATGTTATATTATTTATATCTGATGAACTGGAACTGAACATTAATAAACAGAAAAAATATGCCGCGTATGATTTGGCGTCAGAAGTTAAATACATTTTAGATACCTGTACGAACTCAGTAATTCTTTTTTATGATTAATTGAAAATAGATTAATTTGTAACTAAAAATTCATTTTCAACCACTATTTCGTTCTTGCTCAATTAAGAAAAAAATATTATCTCTGTAAATTTTGCCATTATGTTATAAAGATTGTATAATCACAAAATATATTTGCTTTTTTGGTATCTTACTATGAATCGTAAATGTGAAGCAGGCCTTATTTACGGGACGCACGGTAGCGTCCAGCCGAGACACAGTGAGCTAACCCTTTGACGCCTCATCAGCCTGCAAATTGGCAGTTTAGTTCCAATCCTGTTCGCTGCGGGCGCTCGCATCGCTTGCACTGAGCTGCTTTTCAAATGTACTGCATTTTATATCAGTTCGTTAGTAGTCAAGCCAAAAACATCGTATTACTGTGCTCGTTTTTAAATTTATTTTACGACTATCCAGTAAAATACGATTTGAAATGTTAAAAATTGTAAACAAAACCTTTCAATATGAAATTCGTCTTCGTTTTTTAATATAAAAAATGTATGATTTGCGATTTTTGTGGTTATGTCTAAAAAAATATGTTTTTATTTGTTATACCTAAGTGACCAATTCTTTTTGCTTTATCAAATATTTCATTATATCAATAACTTTAATAGCAACACAACGCTATTCCTAGTAAACAAGTTTTAATATTTCCAATAATGTATAATATTATCTAATGATCGTTATTTTGATTGACTAAATACTCATTCTTGCCAACTTTGAAATTGTATAAATTGTATAGAAAGTATTTACAAATATAGAAATATCCAAGTTCAACTAGCAAAAATATATTATCCTGTTATTGAAAATAAAATAATGCAGTTTTATGAACATGGAACAAGATATGCTTGTCATGGGTTGCAGTGTGCCGCCTGTCAGCATCGGCTCAATTTAATTAAATTTCGCTATGAATCCAGCTGAAATAAACTGGGATAGTCATGTGTGCACGGGAAATTGCATTATTCTGCTACTATATATCTACATTAACACTGTATTTTCCTGTACGTCTGTTTGGACGTTTTCACATCATTTACATAAGGTACATTCGAAGTTTTTAAATACTTTTTTAAATTAATATGATTTCAACATCCATGCTGATCTGGGAGCGATAGAAAATCTTAAATGTGCTATACTAAGTACTATAGCACATTTTTCTTCCCGAGCAGATTGTAAAAGTCGATAGGCAATGCCCATATATTGACTATTACTTACTATTGTCACTTATGAATGTGTGAATACGTATACTCCCATAATTACTTGATATAATCAATTATGATCTTTTATCTGACTAAAATAGAAATGAATATTCAAGAATTCGCCATTGAGCGAACGAAGTGCATTTCATTTAGTTTAGTTTTTTTATACGCCATCTAATTACTCGTATAAGGCCAAAGTTCAACATCAATTGCTTATTAAAAAGAAATGAACAAGTATTTTTACATTAAAATTGTTAGTGAAAAAAAAATGATATGCCCTTAAATACGAACATATGGGGCCTATCAAATAAAAAGGGGTCATAATCACACAACATCAGTTTATAGCGGAACAAGTAACAATGAGTGACTCGGCTTAACGACTACATGCCACGGTGACTTCGTAAAATACGACTAACATCGTAGCATATCATTGCATAAGACTTGTCAGCATGTGATTTTCTTGTTATATATTTATTAATTTTTTTATTAGTTACAATTTAAGATTAAATAATAAAGTTTGGAAATTACAATAATGATGAATTTTCGGGTGTAAAAATTATGTACAAACTAAAACTAGATTTAGGTTAAAGTATAATAAATCAACATTAATTAAGTTGTCATAATTGAATGAACGAATGAAACTTCATTTGCGTTTGAAGAGGGTAAACTTAATAACTTGAAATTAACGATATAGTTAACTATAGGAAATATAACATATAAGAAACGCACTTTTTTTTAAAGTTCGGTAATACTGCGTTTGATTAGTTTGAGTTTGAGTGATAACTTAAAAAGTTATCACTCATAACTGCGTTATCAAACGCAGTATTGCCAACCCTGGTTGGAGTCTCTTAACTCGCCCACTTTTTTTTAAAAGAAATCCAACTTACTCGTAGCTTAAACTGTATAATATCCAAAGTCAGCTCCAAAATCCTACCACAAACACCTCTTTTTTATTTCTAATACCAAATCCAAATATATTGTATGTCTGATATGAAATGTTAAGTTTTTATATAAGCATCGTCACAAAGAGATATACATAGATGCGACAATGTTATCTCGGCTGGTCATAAATCAATTTCCGACGAGCCCTTAGCAAACTTCTTTAATCGAGCAAACATGCCACAATATAGGAAAGAATGATAATGTTTGGGTCTCATATAATATGTACAAGATAAGAGCGGACTATACCACATAACTGCTTATAAAAAAATATTGAAGACAGTGGAGAATATATTTACTTATATTCTAAAGAGGAATATTTATCTTGTTGTATTTTTGACCTAATTTATCAAAGAAAATCATACAATATTTTATATCCTACAGGAATGAAAAGTGAAACGGTGTACAAATCTGAAAAAAAATACCAACGATACTTAATTTGTTCTCTTTCAAATATTGAAATTTAAAAAGTTATATTTCATAGAAGTAGTTAGGCGGCTCATAAAATATTTATCAAAAACAATTACGGTAGTGGAGACGTGGGCAGCAGTGAGATGCCTATAAGTGGTAATCCTCACGTCGTATTCATAGTCCAGACTAAATCCAATTACGTTGCTCTCGACGCGGAGCTGAGAGTTAGAAATGGACTCGGCAGCGTAGACACAGAATATTTTCAAAGTTAATGGTATTGACGTAAATTTGTTACAAATTAATCGTGTATGTAGGGGTTTATTAGTCCCGTCTGCATGGTTTAAATACGAGCTAGGGGTTGCTTATTACAGACATTCATTAAAATATATAGTAATCTCAAATATTTTCGTTTAATTTTACATATATAGAAATTAGCAAATAAATACTAGTAACTGTCCATACAAATAGAGTAAATATAACTAAAATAGTGTTCTTGACAAAACACTGCTCATCGGTTATAAATTACATTAAATGAGCAGACTTCAACTAATCCCGTTAGTTTGAGATGGTTTCAACATGCACACATTAAAACTTGTTTTCTAATACACGATTCTGTAAATGGAACTTTGTCGAAATAATCATAGTAAATGTTATCTTTATTGAAATGAGAACTTTTTGTTTGGAATTGTGTATCTAGGTTTTTATCGTTGATCGAAGACTACAACGTATGAAAACATAAGTATTACAAACAAAAACAATTAACCCAATATTCAATTTAATTAAAAAGCACAATTGTACTCTTGCTACCGTGCTTGGCTTGTAAAGTTATTAACAAGCACTTCCAGTCTTTGCAACTAAATGCTAGCGCGAATGTCGTCGCTCGTCGAGTGGAGCCTGGCTCTCGAGTGTCAGGACGTGACTATCGGCTCGGCACCGCTGTAATCCGCGCCCTGCCAAAATATTTAGTGGAATAAAATGTTCTTACAATAATTAAATAGCCGATTTCAAAATGATATTAAACGTTGTAAAATAAAATGTTTACGGTACTTAGCGTTTTTTTTTTACTAGCATTAATGTTATTAGATAATGTTCCCTCATTATCATTATTACATTCTAACTCATTTACAGCCTCCAAAACTGAGCTTCCGAATTAAAATATTTATATCGATATAAATTTACAATTATACATACATATATAATAAAATATATATAGTTTGATATGTAATCTCATTTTCGGAAGTGGGTTGAAAATTAAATACTGCTCCTCGGCTCTGACATCTCGCACTCTGGCGAGCCGTTAATCTTTTAAAATTTCGAATCTGACGTAAACATTTTAATGCTCTTCAGATGAGATGAGAGCCGACTTAAATTTTCAGTTGAATTTTTCCCCATTTCCTAAAGGACGAGCTGTTATACATAGTTTTATTCAATACTTTCGTAAATATTTGGGTGGATATATTGACATAATTAAGTAGACATTTTCCTTTATTATAATGGCTTAATGTATTTTAATCCTTTGTGAAGATGCTTAACTAAGTATAAATGGCTTAATTATTTAAAAACGATACGTCAATCCAATTATTACCTACAATCATAAATAATACCACATATGTTTCAAAGTTGATGACTTTTTTTATGTAAAAGGGAGGAAAACGAGCAGGCGAGTCACGTGATGTTAAGTGATCACCGCCGCCCATAGACACCTGCAACACCCGTGGAGTCATAGAAGCGTTGGTTATTTGCTTTATTTACAAGAAGTTTTCTACGACTATATTAATATTGCCTGCTGCTATTTTAGGGAACCGTACCTCAAAAGAAAGAACGGAAATAAATCTATACGTCTGCTTGACCTACAAAATTCCAAAATTACCTACTCAAATGGAGTTATAGTATACACAGAGTAAGTATATAACCAAATACGGAAAAGTAAAGTAAATAAATGTTTTTTTTTATTTTATGAGCCACGTTTGTGGTTAAATAAGAGAATAACAAATCGATTTGTAAAATTTACCGAGTATAAAAACACATCGTGTTAAGTAAGACTTCATATTATAAGTGTTATCATATCAGACGAGATGCCTCTTTAAAAAACTCTTATTAAGATAAATTATTCACTGAAACGAACAAAAATCAAACAAAGTATCATCCTCACTGTACTAAAGATGACAACTACTTTGGTTATTTAGAACAAGTTCCATTTTCAGAATCGTGTAATAGAAAATAAGTCTTAATGTGTACAAGTTGAAACCATGTCAAACTAACGAGACTAGTGGAAGACTGCTCATTTCTAAACGATGAGCAGTGTTTTGCCGAGGACACTTTTATAGCGGGATTGTGAGTCTAATTGTTCATCGTACGTCGATGACATTAATATAAAAAATTTATTTATCCATTATGCCCACAGGTTTTTGGCACTGTTCAAAAACTAATCAAACTTGTCGGAATTCAAAACAACGAATCAGAGCGTGCATTTTGAAAATTTAATAGAGCGGACGTTTTCGATTTTGCGAACGTTGTAATTGGATGATACTCGTGTACAGACTGATTGCTTTCGTAAAAAGGTGTCGATAGGCCGGACTATAAGGGCTGCTGTTGAATATTAATGGTATAGTCATTGGTAGGCTGAGTACCGTCTGCCCGGCAACAAGACGTGATTCTTCGACGATTTGGCAACTACCCTCCAATAAAATATACTGCAGCGAAATTTGAATGTCTGCGATTCAAACACATAACGTCGAGTACGGTTTCTGCATCTGAAAATATTGCGATTTATTGAATGGAATCGAATAACCCACTTTATGTTACTTTGGAAGTATTTCAAGTTATTCAGGTACGTAAGTAGTAGTCTACATATTCATGTATTCTCTCGTAAGTCTTTAATAATGCTAATATCAATCGATCGGTTCTGTCTTTGTTTATATGTATAAATTCATTGCATGTACCTCTACATACAAAACCGAAATTAGTTTTTGCTTTTAGTGTATTGCTATACTGTAGGTTACTTTAAACGTTCCGGATTTTACACTTGTAGCCAACTCGTCGTCAATTTTGGTTTTAGATTTTCACCATATTGTTATATGTCTATCGAATTTCTTTCTCAAATCCTGTTGAATTTTTCATAACACTATTATTAAATAAACCATATAATTATATTTATTATTAGCTCGTCTTATCTATTATTATCTCGTATTAGTAATCGACTCCGTCCGCGTCGATAACTTGGTACTACTACAATAAATTATATCCCTCGGGAACCGTATATTTTTCCGGGATAAACGGGGGCCTGCTTTTATTCTATGTCATCATCAATCGCTGTGCCAAATTTATCCAGATCCGTTCGGTAATTTTTTTGTGATGCGAGTACAAACATACAAGCAAAAACTCTAAAAGTAATGGTTTTTACCCTACCTATAAAACCTAACCTAACCTATAAAAGCCAAAAGGCTTCTATAGGTCCTAAATATATATTTTTTTCTTAAATATCTCCCATGTATAGACATAGCTCAGTTACAATTTTATTATACATATGTATAGATTCTGCTAAATATTATACTTGAAATCTAAATAACAAAATTTTTAACGTAAACCCTTAATTAGTGCTTAATGCACTGCACAAAATGTGGGCGCATATTATACGAAAATTGAAGCAGCTTCCATTGAATAGACTATAAATCCATTGAAGCGCGAAATAATCTGATATCATAAAGTCTGTATTAGTCCGCATATCGAGGTAGAGACGGGTTATCCGGAGTTTAGCTGGCTAAAACTCAGAATGGCCAGCGCCGATGCGGCGCCCGTGGAATTGACGTGACTCTGTATTTTCTGTTTTACATTACAATACATTATGGTAGTTATGATGTTTCTTTTGTCTGTCAAGAGTGAGTCAAATTGGAAGTTTTTTAACGTGGTCGTGCTAGAGATTATTTGTATATTTATATATTTAGATAGCCCGTAATATTTTTCGATTCACTGTATCATAATTACTGAGATATAGTCGATTGTAATTTATTAATCATATAACGAAACTTATGGAACCAACGGAAAATAAACATTAAAATTCAGCTGCCTTATACCTAAGTATTTCTTTTGCAGAATTATATTTCAGCTAGAAAATATTAAATAATTGAAGTATAATGAATGAACCTCCAAAACGTGACAAAATTCAAAACTTAAATCAAATTTAAGGATATCGTAGCATTGCCGATCATTGAATAAAAAAAAAATCAATTGCATCAGGAATAATGGTACAATGAAATGCTTTTAAATCCATTAAACAGTAGTTACGACTCGTCAAAGGGTCGCCCGACAGGCGCGGGGCGCAGCTATACCGGACTCGACGCGATCACAAATTAAAATGCTAAAGGTATGACACTTTTTTGGATACCATATGACCGACAGCAAAGACTTGGGCTAAGTAAAAAATGACATCACATATTCTTTCCGTTATCGAATAATTAACAGTGACAACTGAAAAAGTATATTGGGTTACTGAAACTGATTTGATGACATTTTAACATAAACACTTTTTTTTTATTCCGTACCATTAAAAAAAAGAAATACGCTTCATAAAATTATCGAAACAGCTTAACGGAAACATCACATTTTTAATTTTTATTTAGTAAGAGAGCTAAGTTTTTGTTATCTTTACTTATTTATGGACACCCTACCTATGACCCTGTACATTTTACCCCACAAGGCTGCCCTCTCGTCGCGTCGCAACGTCGACGTCCGACGGAACTCCATCATTAGTGTGCTCACTCAATGCGAAAGCGATTTCATCCCGGCTCTTTGAAACTGGCGCAATATTGTCGAAAGCAGGAAAACTGTTTACAAGAAAAAAATGCTGGTCGTTTCACCGCTAAGAAATGAGAAGGGAATGCTGCCAATCGAGCGAGAGACCCGACGGCGGTACAGAGCTGTCGTATTTTGCTATCGATGACGACACAGTGGGGGCTTCGGCTGAAAGGGTATAGTAGAGAACAAATATGCTTACAAAGCATTAACAGCGTGCTATTTCTGTGGTTTCTAATCATTTTAATACAAATAATCGAAAAATTGGACGACTGCTAACTGATAGAATTTTGTTATAATTTGCTGATATTTGAATAAATAACAATTCTATAATTAGAATGTGCCACCTTACCATAAAACATATTATCAATAAGAATTTCATCTGCATCGAAATTGCTTCTTTTGCCGTCGATAT
>JADGIL010001647.1:2233-16196 GCA_020352625.1 Cactoblastis cactorum
TTAGTACCCATAGTATAAGTTTCGAACTTAGTTTGGGGCTGATTTGTCCCTATATATTTATTTATTTATTATATTTTATAATAAATAATGTGGAGGAAGCGAAGAATGTATAAGGTAGTGTAAAGTATGTCAGAAACGCAGTAAATAGAAGAATGTAGTCTCTGCCTATGGGAAAAAGGCGTGATCATATGTACGTTTTTTTTTTTATGGCAAAGGGAGGAAAACGAGCAGGCGGGTCACGTGATGTTAAGTAATCACCGCCGCCCATAGACACCTGCAACACCCTGGGGTGTCACAGGAGCATTGCCGGCCCTTAAGGGATTTATACGCTCTTTTCTTGAAGGTTCCGATGTCGTAGTGGTCCGGAAATACCGCTGCATGCAGTTCGTTGCACAGTGTGGTCGTACGTCATTATACATACATACATATGTATGTATGTGATAATAGTTACGGAATTACAATAACAGAACAAGCCCATAAAAGAAATTGGTTTATTATTACATATACAGTATCACGTCTTCATCCCTTACGGGGTAGACAGAGCCAAGACAAGAGCCGCAAGACTCGAAGGCCACGCTTAGCAAAATGGATGGTTTATTATTACTTTTAAAAAATTGTCTTAATCATGATTTTTTTTCCAAAAAGCATGTAAAATTAAACTGATTAATTCCCGAAATTTCCAGTTAAATATTTTTATCACATATGAGGTATGTAACGTTTAATTTTTTTCCAGATCTGGGTTCAACACTCGATAACTCCTGATAACGCGTAAGTGCCAACATTTTTGCACAGATTTTGTTGCCACGGCGACACACGTTGTATATGGCGCTGATAACGGGTTTTGCGTTATCATCGTGGTAAATTGCTAAGTAGCATTCACTTATTAATCGTGTACTTGAACATTTTGTAACGCTTTGATTTGATAATATTTTGTAACCCTCAACCAAAAGATGGGTGTTATAAGTTTGGCGTGTCTGTGTAATTCTGTCTGTGGCATCATAGCTCCCAAACGAATAAACAGATTTGGATAATTCTTTTTTCGTTAGAAAGGTGACTTAATCCAGAGTGTTATTATCTATGTTTTAACCCCCGACGTAAAAGAGGAGTAAGTTTGACGTGTGTTTTGTTATATTGTGTTGGGAGTTTTTTAATTTTATGATTTAATAACTTTTTGTCTTTATGTACGTCCAGATTTAAACTACTTTATATTATAATTTTATTAATTCTACCATATGGATGTTGGTGATAATTATATCCGCGGAAAGATGGGGGGCGAGTGACTTTCCATAGAAAAACAGCAATTAAATTGTATCTTAATTCCATGTGCGGCAGTAAATCATTGTAACATCGACGAATTGTATCCCAGTTATTTAATTATACCCCATTAATGACATAATTTTCCCACCAATCTTTTTTTTCTGTAAAATACCTTCTGGCCACCGAAGCCATATGCACCGTCCATGCGGGCTTCACCAACACATAAATCAGAACATTCCTCTTTATAGCCTAATTGTTACCGAGTTTTTAATGTACGGTGTTTTTTTCCTACAATAACTCACTCATCGATCGGCCCGTTATCTCCAATAAATCACTGGTTCCTGCAAATTTCAACCGTTCAGATCGCTATTGTTCGTTCTATGATGGATGGGATCGGTTAGCAAAGTAGGGTGGGGACCCACATTTCGCGCCGATTTTTCCCAAACTGCGGTATCGAGAATTAGTCTATTTTATTTTTGGCAAACTGACAGTTAATGGTCTCGGTCATAGATCTGTACAACTCCAAAAGACACCATTAATTTTGACGACAAAAGATTAAACAAAATCAACAGTTCTCAAAATGGAGCACGGATCGTTGAAAAAATTCAGTCATTTACGTACATCAAAGCTGTTATTTTGACGTTATTTCATTCTATTATGTGACTTTTACGACTTATTAATTGATAATTATTATATTTGCTGTCGTAAAATCGGTTTTTGTTATGTCAAAACTTTCCCGTTTCCCACTACCCAGTTTGCCGGGCCACCGGCGCCGGATGGCCACGAATTCCTAACATAAAGGGCGTGTATGTTTGTTTTTATAGTTAAGTCGTAAAGCATTTCTTAACCAAGTATATGACCGTCGTTTTTTTATGATAAAACTTTCATAAAGACGATGATGGTGATGAGTATAACTTTTATCTGCCTTAAGATTGCCTTAAAATTATGGTTTGAATCAAAAAAAGTCAATAAATGTGAGAAAATACACCTTATCCTTCATCTACCATTAGCTCAATTTTGTAATGATAGCGACGAGAATGTTTATTTTCAATTTATCGGAGTGTAATGTACGTGCCGGCTACCGCAACATGGTTAAAAGGGAGGGAAAAAGTCGTAAAATTTGTTCCTAGAACAGTAAAAGGCGTATTAGATATCAGACCCCTCGAAAAGGCACCGTTTCGTGCTTTCGCGCCATTTCGCGGCATTAGTCGCCATTGCCACGCACCGCCGCGCCCTCTGTTTTGATCTGTCTCCAATGAATCGTAACCGAATATAACTATTGTTAAAACTTACAAACGGTGACACAAATTAATTACATCGTAAACATTTGGCCGAGGTCCAACCAGCGATCGTTGACACGCTAAAACACTATTTACATCCGCCATTTTGTATATTTAGCACTCCTCTGATGAAATTAGAAAGAACTACGAAAGGTAGACCACCTGTAGCGAATATTTCAATTAGACACCACGGTCAGACGAAAATACCGTTCCACCGTCTTGTTTTTTCTTTTTAATTTTTTTGGTGATGCTTCTTGGAATTTAGCCTCGTTTTGATAATAAACATTTTTATTTCTTTTTTATAACTATATTTCTCAGAAATATTTCTAAAAGAATTCGCTAAACAACTAATTATATCATTATATATAGCTGTCGATTTATTCGAAAACTAAATATAAAGAAATAGTGGTAATCGAAAAATAAAAATTATTAAAGAGTAGTGTCTTCACAATATACCGTGTAGTGTTTGCAATATAAACAGAATACAAAGCAAAATGAATTTTCCGAATATCAAAAATGCATGTCGACTTTGGGAAAATCCAGATTCTCGTTCCACATTCTAACATTCATATGTTTTTTTAGAAATTAAGTATATCTGGATAAAATAGCCGGTTTAATTTCTAAGTTTTCACAATCGTATTCACTGTTTTCACCGCAAATCGTTATGTTCGTCTGTATTAACTTTGTTTACATATGTATAGATGACGCGTGGGAAACTCCACGATCACGATAAATATTGACTGGAAATCAATGCAGCTCACTTACGACTGATAGTTTTTTGTGCTCGTTATGTCAACTTCTCAAAATGACAACCGGCCACAAAATAGCCTTTTCTTGTAAAGTCATCTTCTTAAAATGTCAACTTCTCATACTGATAGTGTGTGATCGATTCAACGTTACGTACTTCATATCTGCAAATATTACGTTGTGAAACGTTACAGATCTGAGTATAGACTCTGACAAACCTACAAGTCCTACAACGATAGAATATCTATTATGATATAGTCATGACGTGAATGCAAAATTAATTCTTGGTTTTATCCCGAGAAAAATATGTGATCTTATAAATATAGTAAACTGTAAAAATGCAGTTTATGATATTTAAAAAATATATATAATAATAGTGAGATATCAAAGAGATTCAAACTTGGTCTAGCCAACACACATCTCCGATATACATATAAATACTTCGATTAAGCGGAATAGAATGTGAACTCACTCCCCCCATATGAGTGGAAACGCGATCTCCTGTCTAGGGAATGTGGGGTGAATAAATTCCATACATCTCCCAACGTACTTTAACGGTCCCTCACTCCACAAGGAACTGACACCGCAGTTAGTAACCAAGACTGCAGTTTATTTTTTAATAATGAATTTATAATAAAATCAATTCAAAATTAAAATATTTATTCAGAAATGAGACCTTCATAGGCTACACTCCTATGAAGGTCTAAATTCTGAAATGAATTGACAAACATTTAAAGCTTAATCAAGTTATAGACTACCAGCATTTCGGAACGACCACTGCTAAGAAGAAATACCGAAAACTCAAGCAGTTTTGGTCCCTATTATGACAGAAGGGCTTGATTGATGGAGCTTTTATTGAATTCGATTCCCGGTCCGGGCAAGCTGGAAAATTTGCTTTTTTGACTGACCCATTCCAAAAAAGGTACAATTGGGATGAACCTTTGATATTCTCTGGTAACGCCGACGACCTCAGTGGTAAAGTTCTTGCCTCTCAACCTAGAGGCCCCCGGTTCGAATCCTGATCACTAGGTCATGATGGAAAATAGCCTTTTTCTGATTGGCCTGGGTCTTGGATTAATTATAAAGTTAGTATCCCATAAGTTTCGAATTTAGTTTAGGGCTATCTCAGTTTGTGTTATTTGTCCCTATATATTTATTTATACACCCGAAGGGTCAAAAAATCAGCAATTCACTTGGGAGCGATGACGCGGCTTTTAATAAGTTTACGAACTATTTTTTTTTCTAATCTAGACTTTCGTTGCGACGTCTATTCCAGCTAACTGTACGTTGCACATATATTTAGCATCGCATGCCTGCAGTCCATGAGGCTGGCAATAATTTTTACTTCTTAATGAACCGTGCCTACGTAAAGCAATTTGCTCGCGTAATTATGTTTGTTTTTTTGTGTTCATCGCAACACGATTAATTGTTAAAACATATTCTAGGCGAAGATTATGTATGAGAAAGCCAATGTAATGCCGAGTCGAGATCGTAAAGGTTCCGCATAATATTTACATTATTAATAAGTTAGTTGGCGTGTGTGTTAGAAACAAAAAAATGATCAAATGCATTCTATGTAGTCCAACTTGTTAAATTAACTACTAAACTAATTAAACTTAATGTTTGACGATAAAAACTGGTTAAAACCAGTTTTAGTTTTACGAGTAAATTATATTTATGTTTGATCATTGAATATTTGGTTTGTACATGTGTATGTTTATATGTAATGCAACTGAGAGACTTACGGTGGGCATAGGCATGTACCTAATATGACATATACATATTATGTTGGTACTCTAAAGCACGGAACCCTAAAATGCGGCGGCGTGTGTGTGCTAGCTTTATAGTTTTTATAAATTAAATCAATCACCTTCATCAATCAACGTTTTGCATTGATTGCAATTAAATGCGTCCCGCTTTTAGTTCTTGATATACACTACGCTGTAAAAGTGTTTTTTTTTTAATTCATGAATGCCTTGTGGTATAATATTATATTTTTAAAGTTCAACTCTTGTTCGTGCAATTCGTAATTGGAGATGATAGAAGTCAACGATAGTAACCATAGAGACTAGAAAAATGCCCCTAAATCAATATAAGATTTAAAAAAAGCATAGAGTCAATAATAGAGAAGATATAGTTATTGTGTTTCGTTCTTCTTGTTTTATCATTGGTTACGTAATAATAATTCTGTGCTGGTCTGGAAGCGAAATAAAAACGTTAAATGTGCCAGCTACTCTTCCCGCGCAGACTGTAAAAGTCAATCAAGGGGAAAGGCTTGAAGCTAGAACTCTCATAGGCGATGGGCTAGTAACCTGTCTCTATTTCTGAATCTCCATTCCACCAATAAGCCCAATTTGCTAAGTATGGTCTTCGAGTCTCGCGACTTTAGGTTCTGTCTACCCCGTAAGGGATGAAGACGTGATACTGTATCTGTATCAGTCATATATCTTATTCATTAATTTCTTTGTAAAGCAAGTTCTTAGAATTTTTCCAAATGCACCGTTGAAGAAGTAGGAAGTTGAACGTTTGCAAGAAACATCATTCTAACGTTGTCGTCGGCAAGAAGCTGGTGTAGTTCTAATGTCCGTTTGCGTGTCATAAAAACGAATGTGCATTTCGCTAGTGCCTGTAACCACCCGCGTCTGTTTATCTATTTACGCACACAGTAAAAACATCGTAAACATTCCAGCGAGCTATTGTTGTAGAAACGTTTTACGACTGTTTGTAGTAGTACAGACCGGATCGGTCGATGCATTTTTTTATCGATAAAAATGTTCTAAACATTCCCCCTTACTATACTTAATACTTATAAAGAATACTTTACTTTTTTTTCTGGGCGCTATATATGGTTTAAGAACCTTTCTAGGACATCCTGAAGTATAATAAGTATCAGCATTTTTACTTTTTTCAAAGAGTGTTTTTAATTAATTTATTTACTTAATGCAGATAGCCTCCAAAAAATTTCACAACAACGACACAAGAACGCAAAAAAAGAGCACCTCTACATTAGCGAACCTCTATTGATTTTATATTTAACGATGTAGAATTTCATTATCAATTCCATAAAATTATTGAAACCAAATAAAGTCCAAATTTGGCAAGATTAGAAAAGGAACTTAGTTAAGGACCCTACACGCGTTTACACTCCTACTACCCCTACACTCAAACCAAGGCCACACATGTCGGGGTTATTGACCTGCCGATACCAAGGAAATAAAATCGTCCATATCCCCCTGTTAATGCACCAATTAATAATATAATTGTTTTTTCCTTAGTCCATCAATCGGTATTACTATACTACGCTGTACTTATGTATGTATATAAAATAATTTTTTTTTATCATGTCGCTTAGTATATTTTTAAATATTATTTGATAAAAGAATGAATGGTAAAGAATGAATGAATGGTGGCGACATATTTACATCATAATAGTAATGTTAGTTACATTATATTTAAAATTACATTTTTATTTTATTTGGAAAACAAACTGTTATGCGTGCGTACATGTCATTAAAATATATATTGAACTTAATTTGAGGCCAACTCAATCTGTGTGAATTGTCCCTATATATTTATTTATATGTGAAGCAGGTAACCATTAATATGTTTTCGCATATGAAATCTAACGCTTGTCTGTAAGAGTAGTATAACATATAGCTAGAATTTAAAAATAATAATGAACAAGGTAAAAAACAAAAAAGAGTTATCCCTGCTTAACAAAACGAATTTGTAATTCAATTTCTTTTTGATGGTATAAATGTAAGTATACACAATCCGACTGAAACCGGCCCTCTTTCACTCTATATAGCTAGTAAGCATAAATTATGACCTTTGATGTAAAAATAACCTTTGAAAAACAGAGATTGACGTTTATTTTGGCGCATACTTATTTAAATATCCCAAAAAATCACACTAGACACAGTTCGTTAGCGAAATACATGAAATAAATCAATGTTCCCCCTTTGTTTGTCTGCCGACGAACCCGCGACCTGAAGGACGAAATAACCATTATTTTATTCATAGTGGTAGGCGCGCGGCGAAAGAGCGCCATGTACGCCCCTAAATCCCTATCTTCTAGAGGTGAGCGTGAAATTAACGAACTGTTTTTAAGACTGTTAATCGCCGTGGATGGATAAATCGGTCGGCGGCTCATGTGTGAAATTGTTGGTAGTGTGAACGGCTCGTACTCGCAACTGTCGCGACTCGGACGCACGACGTGCAACGGGTCCGATCATCTTTTTTTTATGTCAGAGGGAGGCAAACGAGCAGGCGGGTTATGAGATGTTAAGTAATCACCGCCGCCCATAGACAACTGCAACACCCGCGGAGTTACAGAAGCGTTGCCGGCCTGTAAAAAACCTCCGCCCTCCCCATTTGGGGAAGAAGTTGTGCCCCCGGCTCTCCCACTCACCGGACGGAGCATGAAGGCTAATAACCGCCATTCAGGCGTCGGTCTTCTGTGGGAGTGTGGTACTTCCCCGGACGAGCCGGCCCATTCGTGCTACAGGCTAAAAAAAGCCTGTAGCTGGGTCCACACCACTACAAGTAGTAGCTTCATACCACTACTAGCAGTGGCTCCATACCATTATAAAATCTCGTCTATCAACTATAAATATGAATGCCCAATTTATTAAGTTCACGCGACCCAATATATACAAACTGGTCGAATATTAGACTGTTTTTCAACCTTTACCAGCGACAATAAACGGTCCCGTCTGCGTTGGCGGTAAAATCACCGACGACCAATTACTGCCATCTTCAAAGATAATTTGCCATTATTTAACACCCTTATGATGTTTTGAGCTGTAATAGCGAGCTGTTCGCACCATAAGTCTATGAAATTAGACATGAGGGTGAACTGATATAAGATGATTATTTCTTAAGTTTACACGAATATTAGACATTAAAATGAAACAAATTTAACACATCCATCCATTACTTTTCCGAAAAGTATCCGAATAGTCGGAGTTCAATAAATAGTTACACATAAAGAAAACCGTTAATAATATCAATCTAAAATCTTAAAACAGTATAAATTCCTTTGTGTGTAGTGATTAAACCGCGATAAAATCCGTGTGGTTGTGAATAAATAAATTTAATTTATTCAGAAAAGCATATTTACACATTGTATTCGAAATATTACAATAAAATCTATAATTAAATTATAAAGCGGAAGTTTGTTTTGTTGAACGCATTTATCTTAGGATCTAGGTCCGATTTAAAAAATATTTCTATGTTAGATGGTCCATTTATCGATGGAAGCTATAGGCTACTTTTTATCCCGTTATACCCACAGAAAAGAAAGAAGTGCGGGTAAAACCGCGGGACGGTTGCTAGTTTAAAGTAAAATTTAATTATAAAATTACGTGTTCTATTGAAAAGTGGTAAAAACCAGTCTATGCAATTATATTTTAGTTGTTGTACTGATGCAGAAAGAGTATCACGTCTTCTTTCCTTACGGGCTAGGCAGGACCAAGAGTCGTGAGACTCGGCAACGCTTAGCAAAATGGTGGGCTTATTTTGTAATGGAGATTTCTTTCACATTTATAATAGGTGGATTATGTAATTGTAATATAAAATTGATTTTTATCAAACCACTGGTCGGCTGCTTATTGTTTCGTCGCGATTAAGTTCTTGTCCATTACTTTTTTTGTTAATATCATTGTGTTTATTTTGTAATTACTAGGATGGACGTCAGGTGTTGCCGGCTTCCCGTCACGCACGCTCTATTTTTTACCCTATCACTGGTGTAATTGAATACAAAATGTTACCTAAATTGATATGAATTTCATATTTTTTATTTATTGTTGTTTTAGAAACACAAATTGATGTTTATGTTTCATTATAAAGCAATATTACTTTTTTATTGCACTGGCAACACAGTGCAAAAATGTCAATTTTTTCCTCTCCCCTTAACGTACTCATAACTGCTATACTTGCCAAAAATTATCAAAATGAAAACAATCAGTAAATACAGTCCATATAATCCACAATATTTTTATTATACAATTGTAATTTCCGTCAGTAGCGTGATCGAAATCAAATTATATAGTAGACATTTGTGGTTTCCATCCAGATATCCAGGGTATTTTCTTGTCCTGAATTTTGGTTTAAAATTAATGTAAATTGCAACGGAATAATGTGGACTTTCAATTTTTGGAAGTAAAATTAAGTTCCTTTTTTGCGAAATTTATTTGAAGCTTTGAAATAATAGTATGTAAATTATACCGTTTCAAAAGGGTGTATACTATAAATGCTAGATTGAATTATATTTATAGAATTCGATATTGTTATTAAATTATTTCTACACAGCGTATATTAAAGAGCGAACACTAAATACAACTACGAATATGGCCGATTAATTAACAAAGTTAAAGTGACTTATTTCGAATACAACTCAATATACACTCCAAAATTGGTTTCAATTGAATTCTACACAAAACTAACTACATAATTATAATGTCTCCATAAACTCCTTGAATTAATAATGGCATACAATTACAGTAACGACTTCTAATATAGATTTTATTCGACAGGCTTAACAAGATATTGGTCAGTGGCGATATCTATATATATAAAACTCTTCCGACTGACAGACGAAACTACTGAACGCAAGAAGCAAAAATTTGGCATGTATGTTCTTTAGAGAGTGTAGGGGAGCACTATGAGAGGATTTTTTGAATTTTCATGGAGGGAGTGAAAGGGGTAAAAACCTTATATGAAAGTTAACGCAGGCGAAGCCGTGGGCAAAAGCTAGTATATAATATAACCCAATGCACATATTTTTTGGGAGATGTATGTGACAATGGTTAGTATTGTTAGGTATGTGTGTGAAAAGGAGATATGATAATATAATGACATACACATTCATATACTTACAAGTTCAAGAAAATCTTTAAAATCCAACAAGAGCATGACTCTAGATTTCGACTGTAAAAAAAAGGTAAAGGCGAAAAGCTACCAGCTTCCAATAACTTTGTATCACATTCAGGGCGGATGTTCACTTAGTTTTAAAATACACAAAAAAAATGATTAATTCCATGAAAAAAAAGGGGTGAAAGTTCATTTAACTATTCCCCACGCGTACTAAAATGCGACTCTCCCAATTCAACCCCACTTGGCATTGCCACCCGCAGTGACGGGGTCAACAAACCCCCGACCTTGATAGCGGACTGGCTCTGGAGTATCGACGTTTTGCCCAGTGTTGCCCCGGGGCTAATTGCCATTTTTGGAGCATGTTTTGTAATTCGTCTGGTCAGCAGATCATCGATACAGCCAAATTCTGTTTCCACTACGTCATTCACTGCTTTTCTTTATCGTTGGACCGTGTTTTCGGTCTGTTTCTTCTGTGGGTTCACTCCTCGGATTTACTATTTATTTATCAATTGCAAAGGGGTTTTTAATATGCAGTCTAAAGTATAAAATTTTCAATAACCCTTTAATGTTGTTATTAGCCTAATTTTTGTATGCCTGACGGCGCAGCATGGTGCACTATGTATTTATATTTACTTATAAGAGCTTTGTGAAACCATGTTAGACAAAAATATATTTTATTAATTGTGAATTGTACTTAGGATTATTGGCGTATCCAACAAAATTAATCGGTAGTAGTAATTATTAAGAGAATGAGTGTTATAATTTAAAACAGTCTTTCAAAGTCTAATAATTCATCATGACACCACCTTGTCCGTATTATTTTTGGAATCCCACCCATCAGACAAAAACACAGTACACAATATATTCAATATTTATATGAAACTGATAGAATTTCAGATATTACTGACATGTTTTCTAGTATGAAAATAATGAAGGATAGACGCCATAATAAAAAACATGCCTAGTAGGTAGGTATAGAGAATGCAGAAAACTAAATGACAACGAAACTGGATCCATACTGCGAAATACAAACATATCGTGACAAGGATGTGTGCTGTTCTAATACATATACACTGGTGACCACAAACAAACAGACTGAACACACAAATCTGACCTCGCTAAACATGAAGGGCTAGTCTATAGTATCAATATTTATTGGTTTGATTTGGTATCGTGGATGTTGGTATTCCTACGTAAATGAATATCAAGAGAGTTGTAGCTTCAAAGTAGTTGGTTGGGTTAAAAACTTGATTCGTTTGCTGGAAATTTTTTATCAAAAATATTCTTGTTCTAAAGAAATATACATTCTAAATTGCAATGTGATTTTATCTCTCTCAGAGTGTTCAGTGCTCACCTTTTTAGATGAAATAATAAAGAAAAAAAAACAAAATTTGGCAATTTAAAATCATACTTTTAGGGCTCCGTACACAAAGGTAAAATGGGAACCTACTAAGATTTTACTAAGACTTCGCTGTCGTCCTGTCACCAGGCTGCATCTCATGAATCGTGAAAGTTAGACAGTTGAAATTTTCACAGATGATGTATTTCTGTGGTCGCTACAACAACAAATACTACAAATACAGGAAGCTCTCATACAACAAACCTGATTTTATTTAAGTTTTATGTAACTTACGGTACGGAACCCTCCATGCGCGAATTCGAGTCGCAATTAGCCAGTTCGTTTTACCAATACTGCAGCAATCATGTACAACTTCAGTCCCCCAAAAGCAGTTGCTAATTTACGACCACATAAAATATGATTTGCTATTAAGACAAAAATCTAGGGTAGGAAAAATAAGCAAAAAAAAAACGACCATTAAAAAGCCGTTGGGTGCGTATTAACAAATGTTTAGGGGATCATTACGCGATGAGCGGGATCTAATGGGAATAAGACTAATTACAAACGGAATCGGCAGAGCTACAAACTTTTGTAAGATTTTTGTGACAATAATTATTAGTAAGTTATCACAGAATCAGCAATTTTTAGGCGAATTTCGTTTTATCTATCGGAAACATGACTTAAGCTTAGAAATTTGTTCGAAGCTGTTGAATATTTCCATTTATATACTACAAGTTCTTATTTTATGAATTAATTTAAAGGCTTTACTAGAGTTGTTTTTTTTTAATTGTTAGATTGTTCGGAAAATGAAGAAAAAATACGTGTAAGAAACCTAGCTTTTACTAATCTTTAGCAGTTATTTTCATTCATATAAGCAGTTACTTTATATGTAGATCATGACTGTTGTGGAGTCAACTACTTTTTAACACTTTAACAGAATATATCAACCACTAGAAAACTCATCATATCACAAACATTTTAGAAATTGATCAACCTAATTGTCACATGGCCTCTTACATATTGTAATCAAAGTAGTATCAATCACTTATCTCGCTTCTAAGGTGTTGCTTGTGTTCTACCGTACAAATCAATAAGCGATATTTTAAAACTACGATGTCCACCTTAAAATACCAATAAAGCAACGAGTTCAAATGTACAAATGAATGACAGAAAATCGTAATAAATTTCCCAATACCAACAATAATAACTTTTGATGGAGATAAACACCCGCTATTAGGGCAACACTCATCAAGACGAATGCCTCAGTGGCAATGATAATTTAACAAGGAAACATCGGGCAGGTGATGCCAATTACCAATAGTGAAACAACGACAGCGACCTTCAAGATCACCTTACCTCGAAACACCTTTTCAAGGCAGCTGTCGCCATCATTAAAAATGGAAGTGTCATAAATGACGCTCAGGATAATGTTTGCCTTTTTTGGGGATCCGTACCCGAAGGATAAAACGGGAACCCTATTACTAAGGCTTCGCTGTCTGTCACCAGGCTGTATCTCATAAATCGTGCAAGCTAGACAGAATATTAAATATATATTAATACAAGCTAAAATTTTCGCAGATAATGTATTTCTGTTGCCGCTATAACAAAAAATACTAAAAATAAAAATAAAATAATATTTAAGCCGGCTCCCATACAACAAACGTGATTGTTTTTTTATTTTTTTTTATTGATAATGGTATGGAACCCTTCGTTCGTGAGTCCGATTCGCACTTGACCGATTTTTTAAATTTTCTATTGACAAAACGAAGAGATCTAGTCATTTCATAATTGTCAGACGTTCCATGCCACCCATTGATTTAGAAACCCAAGGCTCCACAAAAGATTGTACCAATGTGTCCCGTTTTGCTTTTGTTCCCTTTTCGAGGGTAGTTGGTGAAGGCGACCTCCTGGTAAAAGGTTTTGTTGTTTCTGATGAATACATTTTTAATGTTTACTTTGAAATGGTTGTACAGTTGGTGGCTGGTGCTTGCTGTCATAGTTGTTTTTGTGACTAATCATTATTTTTTCATTCTTCTGACCCATGAATTATTTATATTCTGCTGACGCCTAAAGTTTACCTTTTAAATGTTATCTTCTAATAACATTTTTTTTGCATTGTTAATTTAAAGTTATTACTAACTGCATATTTTGAGTAATCTAGTTTTCCAGATTCTATACACATTTTATTATTTAACTGACTTACAGAGTTCATCAAAAACTTGTATTCTTCTTGAACGTATTAGCTTCTTCGTGTAGGTACTTATTGCTATGTATGGATCATCTTCAGAAATGTCTAAGAGACCATATGACATCAAATATTTTCCTTGAATCACATTACTGTAGAACAATTCGACTTTAACGACCGACGGTCCCAAATCAAGTCTGATTGCTAATCAAAATAATTTAGTGTGATTGTTAGTGATTCATCTGCATTACTAAAAGTTATTTTTTTTGTGAAAGAGGG
>JADGIL010001651.1:0-14743 GCA_020352625.1 Cactoblastis cactorum
ACGACTGATAACCGCCACTCAGGCGTCGGTCTTCTGTGGGAGTGTGGTACTTCCCCGGTCGAGCCGGCCCATTCGTACTACAGGCTAAATATAAGCCTGTAGATGGCTCCACACCACTACAAGTAGTGGCACCATACCACTATGAGATTGCCTCCCGTTTGAGTTTATTTCAAAATTTTAATTCAAAATGAAAGATAGAAATACAACAAACTCATTTTTAAAGAAAAGAGTTTATGTTTTCCCTTTTTTCTCGGCTATCTGTTGATGGAACAAAAGTTTACAGTTTACTCTGAATTCTACGAAGTCCGGGTCGTATATTTGAATAATGTGGGTTATTTGTATTAATACGTCCTATAGTAGTTACTATTGAGCTACATAGACCTTAAGGTATTTTTTTTTCTGAGCTTTTGGGACTATGACTCAGCGACTAATATGGCAATAGTAGCCATGGGTATAAACAATTTTGTTTATCACCAAGCAATTTAGATCATTGGTGTCCGGCAAATTATCCAAAAGTTTATAGCAAATTCACTACTGTTACTACAGTATAGGGACCCATGCAGGGTAACTTGACATGCATGACTATTTGATTAATAATAAAAGATATAGAAATATTATATTCGTTTGGAAATATAGTATGTCAAAGTCAGTTTTTAATCCCTGACGAAAAACGAGGGGTGTTATAAGTCTGTGGCATGATAGCATCCAAACGGGTGAACCAACTTAGATAAAACTTTTTTTGTTAGAGAGGTGACTTCATCACGAGTGTTCTTAGCTATGTTTTAACCCCCAACGCAAACAAAGGGGTAAGTTTGACGTGTTATGTTGTGTAGGGGTTTTTTAATTTAATTACTTGATTATCATCAAAATACATGTGTACATTACTTATATTATTAATTATAAACAATAAATTCCAATCATTTTATATATTACGTTCCAATATTTTTGTAACACGTAATCGTAAAATCGAATAGTAGTCGTAAATAAGACGAATGGATGCGAGTGTTCTAATTAGAGATTGTCGGTTTATTTATTATATGAATTAAAAAATTAACAAGACTTCGAAAAAAGTAAAGCAGTCAAGTGCGATTAAAACTCATGCACTGAGGGATACGTGCAAACTGTCAAATACAAACTTAACTTCGTGGCTTAATTCATCGACCAACCACAAATACTAAGTTTGTAATGAAAAACAAGATTTTTTAATAACATATAATATATGTTTTTCACATTTTTTCCTTTACATAAAATATGTATTTTTACAGTCCCATCATTTTAAGTCAACGGAAAGTACTCTACAGATTTTGGTGATTTTCTGTGTGTTGATTTACTTGTAAAATGGCAAAATACTTGTCATAAAGGGTACAATTTTTTAAATCTCCTGAGAATTACTGAGATAAAGGTCTAAACAAACGGACAACGAAGTAATTCTCTAAAGATTTGATTTCTCTTTTGTGTTACGGGACCCTAAAATACAAGTCATTACGAACTGATACCTAGTAATCGTTTGACATTAATTTGGAATCTAGTTTCGATTCCGAATCGACTAATAAATGTTTATTGCTATCCGAAAACTTCTCAAAAGTCGATCAGCTTTTTTAATCTCCCATAAAATCGGTTTGTACGTGCTTAGATGAGATTAAAGATGGTCGCTTCTCAGGCATGCTGGCAATAAATAATGTGATTATTTCCTTTCAAACTGGCCTGACGCCTTGAGCCGACTATTCGAATGAAATCGAGCGAGAAGAAATTTTATTCAAGGGATTTAATCCGTACAATTTTTCCTAGAATTCAGATGCTACTTGTTGTACGTTATTTGAAATAATTCCTTTTAAAGGATTAACTTAGACATGTCAGTATTGGTGCGAGATACAAACACGGTGTTCAAAGGTTTCTGAGTAAAAAAAACAATGTGTTGTCTATTATTGTGACTGATAGTTTTTTTCAGTTAAAGACGTAAGGTATTATAGTGATTCCTCGTAAAAGGTAACCAAGTTAGACCCATGAACCGGAGATATATGTCGTTAAAATAACTGATTGTGGAGGAAAACTCAGTCAGTCAACTATTTGTGTCCAATATGTGGGCACAAATACTAAAAAAAGTTATAGGTTTTAGGAGTGTAACACTGGATGTTGTTACACTTCAATGCTGGTCTGAAAGCGAAAGAAAAACGTAGAATGAACCAACTGCTTATTTTCCATGTGCAGTTGGTACCGTCAACGAAAACAAAAGTTATAATGGGGGATTCCTCTAATAGGCAATGGGCTAACGTCCTGTTGCTATAAGTATCTGAATCTGCATTCTACCAACACATAAGTCCAACAATAGCCTACGATTCTCTCTACTCTTAGCTTTGTCTACATCGTATCTGTATCATAAAATAACGCAGCATGCGGGAAGTCATGGTTACACTGAGGGTTCAGTCTACCAAGGACAACCGGTTGTACCAGGATTCGAGCCCCGTGGATAGCCATCCAACTACTATACAGATAATATCTTTCATATACACTCACTATATTTTAATGTCATCTACCTCACTCACGTAGGATTCCAAAATATTTCCAAAGTTATCGAGATCTTTTGAGATGAAAACGTTTCCTCTATTTTGAGCTTTGATACGCTGTAATACGATGTAATTAAATTCAGTTTCTAAATATTTTTGAAACTTAATTTTTTTATTATTCATTACTACCATATACTACGCATATCGAGTGTATATTATAATTAACGATTGTTTAAATATTAATCTTGAAATAAAGATTATAGATCGCTACCTGGTTCGAAGGTGTGTGTGTCGTATACAAAATTTTCTCTGTGTGTGTGTTGGTCTCCACGGATTTTATCTGAGGTAGACGACGTCTTATGATTAATGGACATACAGAAAGTCGCCTGGGATACCTTTCTTCCATAAGTTCATAAATAACAATGGTATCTAACGTAGAATACGTTTAAAACTTGTTTTTGACCTCTCGAACGGCCGATTGTGTGCCGGTTGACAAATTTTCCCGAGTCATGGGTCAAAGGATTGAATATTATAAATTTAGCGGCTGATACTACGATTTTTTTCAGGCTGGTCTGTGAGCGAAGAATGACATAGGGTACATTCTATGTCATTCTTCGCTATGTCTTTTTCAAGCCAATTTTAAGTGGGAGTAGGACCTACGATCATTGAGAACATTTCTTATATGTAAGGTTATAATCCCTAGAAACGTGGTCTTTGAGTCTCGTAACTCTGTTCATCCCGCAAGATAGAAGACGTGACACTAGTATGAAAGTAATCTACGACTTGAGAATACAATATTCACATACAAACGTCAGAGGATGTAATGTAAATACAAATATTCTGGCTAGCGGTGTGGGCTTCAAGTTTGGAGGCCGCATAGTGGTCCGTTGCGTCTGTTTGGACAGCCAACCGGTCGTTGTTTGCTCGGAGACTTCTCGACAACACTTGGAAATATTTTAAGCGAAGCTCTCTTGAGCAAGCGCTGTTGAGTACCTCTCTTCAATTTTTAAAACGAATTGCATTCAATAGACGAAGTCTTCGATAGGTATAAAAAACATCTCCGGCAAAATAATAATATGGTTAATAAACAACAGCTTTTATGATATTAATAAAATTATAACTTTAGATCAAAGAACCAAAAGTCTAGTAATACAGCTACTACAAGCTGTAATGGCTTTTGAGAACTGGATTAAGTAGCAAAGAAATGCTAAAACGACGATAAGCATACATCTTGTCAACCCACGCTCTGAGAATTAACTTATAGTTTTTGTGTTGAATTTGAACTTTATTTGCCTCGGCTTAAAGATGATATTAAAATAACGCACCTTCAATCTTAAATTTATTCATATATTAAATTTCCCATTGTTTGAACTCCAGCGGCATTGTGTTCAAAAGGATTTTCATAAATTATAGATTCTAAAATCACTTCACAAATCATAATCTATATTTTTAAATCGATGAAAAATGAGGTGGTTTCGGAATGTCAAAGTATCAACTGGATTATACTTACATTCCGTTGCGGATTTAAATGATATAATTCAATTTATTTTTTTTACTTGATTATAAGCGCCCATAAATTGAATTTGATTCAGGTTCTGCATGTTAGTATTCATTCCGTTTGTCCCTTTTCTACTAGATATGCTTTTCTTATGTAGTTAGGTAGCTAAATTACCATAGGTATTGTAATTCACACCAACTTTTCAATTTTATTGCCTCGCCTAATTAGATATTTTTCTGAATATAGAAAAATAATTAGCGAGCCAAATGAGCTTATATTATAGCACGTCCGAATACATATTTATGGTATACTTAACAGAAAACTTATAAAATTGTTTTTGGTGTATATCACTCATACAATGCAGACAGACAGAATTAAGGAAAAAGCAAATTTTTCGACACTCATTAAGCTGCACTTTCTGCTTGTTTTACTTAGAGGTCCAAATTGTGTGCGAGTTTTGTGCGAGCGAAACAATTTCGTTACAATAAAAGTTTATAAAATTTGTATCTTTTAAAAAGGGTTATAATAATGCAAGATCAATCGACATTTACCGAAGCAAGTCTTACTGCAAACATTTCAAAAGCCAAAAGACAACCTCTCAGATTACGAGTATTACTTTCAGTTTTTGCGATAGCCTAAGTATGATTAATGGAATTGATCGTATCAAAGGAATGTTAATTGAAACCCAAGTTTTTTTATTCTTGTATAAATAAAGGGCCAAGTTGTAGCTGTTTTTAATGAAGGATTAGCTGACTTCAAACCTACTGCTGCTATAACACATTGAATGGAAAGACCAATTTCAGGTTTTATGTATTTTGATTTGTACTTTCAATCACAAATATTTTTTAAAATTAGAGAGAAAAAGGCAAAATTATTTCTTAAGAAAGAGGCAAGATATATTTTACTAATATATAAACAGGGATGCCAATTTTACTATATTTGTAAAAGTGCTTGCTGTTTGGTTTATAAAGTACAAATGTTGTATCGCGTTTAAAAAAAATATCTTCAATGAGTTCCTTTGTCAATAACATCACAATGAACAATGTAAAAACTATATAAATATATTTACATATGTGTTTTAGCAAAAGGTTAGGTTCATCGCAGAAACCGAATCACGCGAATACTTAGCTTAATTGGTTTGGTGCAGGGACAAAAAAGAACTCTGTAGCAAAACACGCGATCGATTGAGATAATTTAAATAATACCTTCGCCTGTCTGTATGGATTGGTCAATAATTGGCATCTGAATAATTCTAAAAATTGGATGTCTGACGCAGATGGATTTGGGGCCAATATTTTATTAGCCAGAAAGCCAAGATTGATGCTGCTGGAGCTAATATAGGTATTAGATACTTAACATGGTATCAGAATTCTATACACAAAAGCAAGTATAGAAGTTCTTAAAAGATAATTTTGGTTATAAAAATGAGCATAAAGTAAAGATATTTCTGCTCATCAACATTTCTAGAATTTAGAAACGTTTTAGAACATTTCATTATTAAAATAATCAATTTATATATACTTTTATTGTTTTGCAAGTACAATTTTTACAAGCCAAATGACTTAAATACATAAAAATAAAGTTTTCATGGCCGCAGGTGCACAGGATGTCAATAAAGTCGTCCTTACCGTAACAGAATGAGCGCGAGAAAAAATTGCGCAAGAGTTTTAAGCGGCCAAAGAGAACTTTCAAAAGGCAATAAGAAACTGTGAAATCGACGAATGGACTCGTACCGCGTTTCTGGCTAATTATTCTACAGCCTCGGTCACGATTATTCTAAATGGAGGTTCGTATGTGGAAGATATCAGCACAACTATTAGACCAATCAATTGTGGTTATTTCCCAACAAACGAATTTGTCTTCGATCAAAAAATTGCAATGATGGATGGTCTTTTTTACTTAGTAATTTGAAAACATATGTATATTATCACTTATACTGTTTTAAGGAATTTTATGCTGTTTTAAGTTCTCTATGTGTTTCTGTTGTTTAAATTCCTTTGTGTGTATTAATTAAACCGCGATAAAATCCGTTAAATTTGTTTCATTTCAATGTGTAATATTCGCGTAAACTTAAGGAATATATACAAATATCACGAATATCATTAACAGTTATAAGGTCCTTTATAATTTTAAGCTATTTCTTGTGTCCAAAGATGAGACTGTAATCTGAATTTTAAATATGTTACAATTCTGATCGCGTGACTATAAAGCGACGGCTGGTGTGAAATAAAAGAAATATTTCAGTATCAAATAATACAAATTCCTACCAAATTGAGCATTTTTCGGAAATGTTCCTGCCGATATCCTCTGTTATGATCCAATTGGTTCGAATATGATAATTTCTTAAGTTGTTCATGACCGTAGGCGAAAAGCTTGTTCTTGCGACCGAGTCCACCTGCCCACTTTGATTTATTATGGATTCAGTATTAATTTGATATCCCTTCTTGCTGTAACCCCTAAAGCGATCGGAACGAGTGGAGGTTTGCCGGTCCCATTATGTGGTCTTGGTCGAATCATAATTGCATATGAGCTCGGAGATAAAATTCTCAATGCAAAAACAACATTGGAGAGTATTTAAAACGAAATTTCATTTACAAATGATTTGCAAGTTAAAAAGACCGCCAAAAGTAAATACATTACGATACGACATTGAAAAAGGCGTTACAATTTAAAAGGATAGAAAGAGAAAGAAAGGTCTGTTATTAATGCCCGTTTCACATGAGATATCTTTAAGAGTTTTAAACGAGTTTTTGTATGAAATCGCCGAGTCCGCAGTAGAAAATTAATGATTGTAGCATACACGTTTACATATAAATCTATTTATATAAAAATATACGTTGTACATCACGTGTAGTAACTCGCGGTACAGGTTTATGGTGTGAATGTTGTTGTTTATATGCTTGTGTTAGCTCACATCTCATCTCTGATGGGAAGCGGCCATCGACTGGCATTTATTAATGGTCGTCTGTGGGTTAGCTTGATTGGATGTATCTACCTGTAATAAAAATAAGCGTCCGCTCGTATCGACATCCGATCGATGTTTTCTATTGCCTATTTTATTACAAATACTATAACGTTTTAATAACTCGTTTAGATATTAAATATCCTTGTATTATAAAAGCTGATAATATTAAATTTAAAAAAGAGATGCTTAAAAAGACCGACTCAATTTATTCATGTAATTATACGTCGGTTATTGCTTATAGCGTCAAAAGAAATTTTTCTCGTTATTTGGCCAAGCGGGCTCAAAATTGAAGTTTGGAAATTCTGATCATGCTTCATGTCGATATTTCTCAGATCGATCTCGAGAGATAAGCGAAAATCATTAAAGTTTTATTTGCATAAATCGAGGAGCTTTTTTAATATATTCTCAAAAGTATCAATATAATGTTAGTTTGGTTGAGACTAAACAGAAATTGCAGTTTCGTAGAATTTCAAAATTATGTTGCATGTCCTTGGTGGGTCAAAGGCGCTGACTTTTTTCTCTTGGTTATTAATTATGGCATGGGATATAATAACGTGGTATTATGCTGGGTTTGAGCGGTGCATTTTGATTATGAAGGCAATCATAACATGCACATAATAATGGACGCGACAAAAAGTAATGCATCGAAAGATGAGATCATATTTTGTTGGCAGATTAATAACAATTAAAGTTTATAGAATATGTTTATTTATCCGATAAATTTAATATAATACTATTTGGTGAATAAAAAATATCACTACGTACATGTATTTACTTATTTTTTAGTGTAGCTTCTAAATATTATTTAGAAGATCTTTTCCGTTAGTTCAATCAGAGGTTAAAATAGTTTAAAACGACACGATTTATATAAAAAACTTATAAAATAACAAAACTGTAGCCCAAAAAATAATCTAGAAGACCCATTATATTGGTAAACGAACTAAGACCAGTATGGTGAACTGGTGGAACAAGTAACGTCAGCAGCAAAAGTTACCTTCTAATTTTAAACTTAACCGTTGTCCTTCCTTTTTTATTTTACACCATCGTTAATTCTACTTTTTGTGAAGTTAGTTCGTGAATAGTTAATATCTCTTAGATACCTCTTACAAATTGCTTTTGCAAAACTAACTTTTGAATTTTTATAAGGCCCGAATCATTCAAATCCCAAAATCGGTAATAAGAAGTGTTTCTCTCACGGTACATTACGGATACAAAATCACTATTTTGCAGACCGTACCAGCTCAATCACTAACTTCTATTTCCAAGCCGACTCCAATAGAATCCGATGAGTCATCAGAATTTAAACTAATTACGATCGAATAGAAAAAAACCTCATAACTAAATGTGAGACGAATGCTCCAAGATAGGTCCATCAAAAATCAAAAGTCCGTAATGCTTTTTGTAGACAAGTTTTATAAGAGAACGTTTTTGCTCGTGAATTCTATGGTTAGTTTCCAAAGTAAGTTTATATTCCTGTCTAGTATTTTAGATTCGAATGTTCGAATGTCACTCACGATGCCCACTGAACAAAATTGGCAACAAAATTGCCAATTATCAATTTCTGATTGACCTACGCCTTAGATATTGACCTATATGTGTATTTATGTAAGTATTTTAAAATATAGTATCGTTGAGTAAGAATCCCATCACTCAAGTTTTAAAATTACTTTACGGCTAACTCAATCTGTGATTTGCTCCTTCATATTTATTATTACGATTTTATTAGAATGATTTTGATGATATTTGGTTCACTGACTACATTTTTTTTATGATAGAGGGAGGCAAATTAGCTGGCAGGTCACGTGATGCCAAGTGATTACCACCGCCCATAGACACCTGCAACACCCGGGGGGTCGCAGAAGCATTACCGGCCTTTCAGGGATTTATACGTTTTTTTCTTGAAGGTTCCGATATCGTACTGGTCCGTAAATACCGCTGTAGGCAGTTCGTTCCACAGTGTGTTCGTACGTGGTATAAAGTTTCAATATTCCAGGTATATATTTGGAATATATACATGTCATACAGGGTATCAACATAAAGCTAAATGTGGCTTTCGATTCTCACGACTCTTGGCTCTCCCTACCCCTGAAGAAAGAAGGGCGTCATATTGAATTTGTATCTATTTGTATATAACCTGGAAAAACACTTAGGGTAAGGGATAAGGGACCCTGAGCACAATTAAAATGGAACAAACATCTGATAATAAAGAGGCCTATACCTGCTCGATAAATGAATAGGTATTATAAAGGCGCCAATGCATACACAATTGTTATTTATGACTATTTTTATCATCATATAGAATGGATTCTCGACTTTTTAATAGACTATCGTTTAAATACGTTGTTCGTTTTTATTGCATGATAACTTTTTGACAAATTATTTTTTTATGGTGCGTTTAGGTGTAAATAAAACATATTTTTGTACAAACATGTCAAGTTAGTAAATCTTCAGAATAGTTGTGGTAAAATGGTAATTTTTATGGAAATTATATTACTTCCTTACTTGGAAGCGGTAAATTCTTTACTTTTAGCATAAAGTTTTCATCTGATTTATTAGCAAGATATCAACCAAGACTAAATGAAAACCTTACTTTTATAGTATTAAAATAATTATAATTTTTTAACCAAACATAAATCAATCGATATTTTGTTCAGAACCGATGTGAACGATAAGTGTCGATCAATGATTCTGTTGAAATAAGTCGCTAGAAACAATTACTCTTTAAACAAACGAGCAACTAATCTTCATTTAGCATTGTTATCTAAAAAGCAATGATAGATCTGAAAGCCCTGTTTTTATCTGTCATAAACCACACTGACGCGTATATCATTCGTTATTATCTCCAATCAGAACAACTGACCAATAGCTTAACCGTATAATGGTATGCGTCACTGAGTATAAACGTACGATGGAGCTAAAATCTATGCATTTTAAAGTACAACCACCTTTAACTATTAATCAAGATACTGATTTCTGAGAAGCTAGCATTACGATAGAAAGACTTTATAAATATTCTGTTTCCAAGTAGCCGGGCGGATACGGCTACAGTCGGCTAAACATCTGCAACTTGACTTACACCGGACCGGCTGCCTATTACGTACATATAAATTAGGGCTTCACGCTATGATCAACGTTGTAGAAAATTAAAATGTACAAGGAAGCCAACGCCTCATCAATAACTGCATTTACTCAGTAAATTACTAGTTATAAATTCATATAAATTATATTTCAACGTACCTGTGGTCTCGCAAATGATCTTGTCTTCTAAAAGCTTTTCCACAAATGTCACAGGAATATGGCCGCTCATCGGTATGAGTCCGTTCATGGATCAGTAAATTGTAAGACTTCGTAAACTGTCGATTACAAAATTTGCATATAAATTGCTTTTTGGGCCTTGACGCTCTTCCCGGTGCTCGCAGTAATCGTCGATCTAAATGAGGATGCATTTGATGAGGACCAGCCCCGGGTGGAAATAATCCTGCTCCGGGAAAGGTAAAACTGCCAGCAGTTGTTGGCGAGGGTCCTGGTGCAGCAAGAAACGGACCCGGTGGTCCATATATTGGAGGTTGCGATGAACCATCAGACATCATACCATCCATAGATGATGTTCTGTGATGTGGAAGTAGCATAGCTGCTGCAGCTTCACGTAAAGCTACCTCTTTTCTTTTTTCAACCATCATAGCCATTAAGTCAAAGGAGTTTCTTTTAGGAAAATTGCCCGTTGATCTATCAGGAGATCCTTTAGCAGGTTCAGTTCTATCTCTGTCCATCATTCTTTCCCGATCCATAATTTCCGAAGGTATTAGTGCAGGGTGCATTTCGTTAGGATAAATTACAGGATGCATAGATCTTGTGGGAACAACAGGAACAAAAGCTGAGGATTCACGATGTGACGCAGTTAGGATAGAGCCAGAATTCATCTGGCGATGATATGGTATTGGTGGTGAATCAAAATTGCTGGTCGCATTTCGTCCATTTGAAGATGGTCTTTGTTGATTTCTGTCAGCAGAACTTGCAAGGAATTGATCATGCCTCGATCTTAACGGAGCATTTACTGGTGTTTCAGGTACAGGGCGAGGTGTCGATGCCCTAGTCACGATAGCTCCACCGTTGTCGGACATCACGCCGGTAACAAATCTGAAAAACAAAAACAAATTTAACACCTTTAATGTAAGTGGTTTTTGTTTTTACAGTCATTAATATTTGCCCTCAGGCTGTCTGTGATTACCATTTATCATTACGTAGTTCCGTGATGCGAATCAGAACAATTTGATGTAATGCTCTAGAATCTTTTTTTTGTATTTTTCAACAATGTCAATCATTATTTTTAGTTTATTATATAGACTAATATGATATTATCACAATATTGCAGGACTTAGTCATTATAAGCAAATTTGTCTGGTGAGCACCTACTTCTAAGGCAAGGTGTTAAACATTAAGATTTATGGATCGAGAAACATGCTTAATTAAATAGCTCTACATTGTTTCTAGTTAGTAATTAACATAATTAAAAATTTCTCACGAAGTCACATCTTAAATTGAAATTTATAACGAAATTAAACACTAGCTTTATTTGATTTATATATCAAATTTTTAGTAATTTGTCTATCGATTGAACATTTTCTTAGTTTAAAGAATGCATATAAATACTTTTTACTTTATCTTAGTAAAACTAAAAATGTTTGCCATTTATTTAAATTTTAACTAAAATATAAGTTAAACCAATTTTATATTACCAGAAGCAACAATTTCCTCTTGTATATTTAAACAAAACAACATCTGTAGAGATTTAATTATCGTTTTGTGTTATATTAATACAAATATCATATGAAAAGAATGCTATTCACAGATTTACGATTCGTCTATTTATAATCGTTTATCTAAAGGAGTGTAGTGTCTTGCTTGACAATAAAACTGGATGGTTTGGTTTACGGTTTACTGCCTTTTAATGTATAGTTTTCATAGTTTCCTGTGTCTGCAATTTTTATGTCGATGATATTCTTGGTTAACACTTTATTATTAAGAAAACGCTCTGGTACGTCGATAATAGTTCGCTTTTTCCAACAAATACATGCATTGTTAATTTAGGGTCAAGATGCGTGTGTACAAACAAGTGAGTTTTTAATTACTTGTTATACAAACTAATTAGCAATAAATGTAAAGAAACATAATGAACATTGGTTCTAGTGTAATAAACGTTATGAAGTAACCAATTCATCATAGGATTATTTTAACTGAAAGTACTTTAGTAAGTCGAAGTAACTATAAAAGATTAATCATAGAATCAATTTATTCAAGCGAGACTGGACCCACATTTCACTGAGCGTTGCCCGTTCTACCGTAAAAGCCTTCTGATTTCCGTTCTCTTTCACTCGCACTATTGTTTATCTGTTTGGCGTCTCGTTCTCTCCAAGGCAGTGCTTGATCGAGTTTCTACCATCTTACTTGCTCCAAAGCAGTAAAACTACTTTTATCTCTTTTTCGGTTCGAGAATTTAGAGATATGAATATGTATGTAGGCGCTGCAGTAAGTAAGGCTTGTAATATTGGCCATTTCAATAACATAAAAGTTTTAAAGGAATATTTTAAGGCACGCGATATCTGTCTCATCTCGGGGTCTGTTTTTAAAAAGGTATTAAATTTTACCGTTAGCTACCACTTTACAACCTTAGTTACATTTTATAACTATTCTGCTAATGAAGTTATAACAGATAGGTAACGAAATTTAATTGTTCGCCACATTCTTATCATTTATTTTGTACTAGCTAGTGCTCGCGACTTAGTCCGCGTAGATTACTTAGTACTACTACAATAAATTATATCCCTCGGGAACCGTACATTTTTCCGAGAAAAACAGATCTATCTTTTATTCTAGGTCATCGTCCATCGCTGTGCCAAATTTCATTCAAATCCGTTCGGTTATTTTTTGTGTGATGCGAGTGCAAACATACAGACAGACAATGGTTTTGGCTTCTATAGGCCCTATAAAGAGCCCCTATATATTTTTTTCTTAAATATCTCTCATGTACAGACATTGCTCAGTTACAATTTTATTATATGTATAGATTACCTATACTAGCAAAAGCGCAGATTTATAAGGGTTTTGCATTTTTTTCTCTTTATCTATTAGTCTAATACTTCGAGAGATGCATACGTATAATATATTAAATCCCAAACGGAAATTTGGGATAGGAATTCTGTAAAGTGTGCCAATTAGTGGAAAATAGAGTAAGATCGCTTGTTTCCTGCCCATACTAATATTATGAATGCGAAAGTGTGTTTGTCCATCTTGCACGTCAAAACGGATTTTTCGGTGGAGATGGTTGAAGGGCTAAGGAGTGGCTACTTTTTGACTCTTTCTATTACCCCACCCCCTTGACGCGAGAGAAGCTATGGGTATACACAGTTTGAATGACCTTTTCACATGTCTGATACATGCAGTCGTTACTACTTAGTAAATAAATTTATTATTACACTGTTAATGTTCATAAGTCTATAAAACGTCAAAGGTTTCAATATAAAACACAACATAAATAATGGTTATAAATATGCATGTAGTAGCAATTTAAAACAATGTTCAAGAATTACTGAACAACTAAATTGTAAATAAGAAAAACATAATTGCTTCAAATATCCAAACTCATCATCATTATGACGTATATATACAAACTAACGAATTATTCTATTTTGCGAAGTAGACAGACCAATATTAGCAAGGTTATGAGCTAAGTGGTGGAAGCAACAAGCAAATAATGATAGGTTGTTAGCACCACTAATAAATAAAGTATTTTTATTTTTATAAGTACCTATAGGGACAAATCACACAGATTAAATTAGTTAGAGACTAAGCACCAAAGTAAATTCAAAACTTGTGTCATGGGAAACTTATCGATACTATATTTTCATAACAAATACATATAAACATGCAAGACCTAAGCCAAATATCACTTTCCGTCTTGACCTGACCGGGGCTCAAACCCGGGACCTCCTGATTAGCGGCATATTAACCATTACACCAGGGAGGCCTTCATATATTTATGCATACATTCCCAGAGCAGAGATGTCATATAAACAAAGATGGCAATTAAAAATGCATGTATTAAAATTATGGATCCAGATTTATCACCAGCTGTAATATTTTTACGCGTGCCTGCCATTTCACACTGAATGTTTCATATTATGCTTGGGACTAATTATCACACTCTTCGTAACACCGTCAATAATACCGACAAGGTGTTCGAATAAATTATGGGATATATAAAGTTCCTATCTACATACATATAATAAAATTGTAACTGAGCTATGTCTGTACATTGGAGATATTTAAGAAAAAATCTATATAGCAAGACTCTTTATAGGACCTATAGAAGCCAAAACCATTGTTTTTATAATTTTTGTCTGTCTGTCTGTGCATTTGTACGCGCATCACACAAAAACTACTGAACGGATCTGGATGAAATTTGGCACAGCGATGGACTGTGACTTTTTATCCCGAAAAAATGTACTGTTCCCGAGGGATATAATTTATTGTATGTAACCGAGCAAGGGGCTGACAAGATATCATAGTATCCATTGGTCGGACGAAGACGCGGGCATCAGCTAGTCTATAATATAAAAATGAATCGCTAAATGTGTTGGTAAGCGCATAACTCAAGAACGCCTGGACCAATTTGGCCAATTCTTTTTTTTTAATATTCGTCGAAGCTCAAGGATGGTTTTAACGGCGAGAAAATATCAAATAATTGCCGGAAAAACCCTAAAAACAGGACTTTTCTTT
>JADGIL010001657.1:0-15416 GCA_020352625.1 Cactoblastis cactorum
TCATAAAGTGAGGATGAAAAAGAATTTCTCCTCCAAACCCGTCGAGTGGGGTATCAAAATGAATGCCCTTCAATGGCGATTCTAAATATATACATATCTTGCTGTTTTTATTAGACTTTTCATACTAAAAAGTCTAAAATAAAAATCATTATTAAAAAAAACAAACAACCCGACTGCAAATGCTGATAACTGACTAAAAAGGGGAAAACAAGCTTTGTATATTATAGCGGGACAAATTGGTAGATACAACGATGTCTCATAGATTGGTTTGTCCCGCCTGCAATTATTTAAAATATATACAAAGCTTGTTTTCCCCTTTTTAGTCAGTTATCAGCATTTGCAGTCGGGTTGTTTGTGTTTTTAATAATTATTTTTATTATAATAACTAACTGACTAAGTAACCGCGCCTCACTTGATGGTAAGTGACTGCGTAATTCAGCAACAATGTTGACCAATCCTCCGCTCGCCAACCCTGCTAAGCCGGCCTATAATTTTTATATTTGACTACGATTAAAATACAGATTGTAGGTAACAAATCGTTTGTTAGAATTGTTTTCTAATGCTCTGCATGTGATCGGGACCGAAAAAGGAGCCCCGGTGCAATGATTGCTGTCCCGGACCGTATCGACTTTACATGGGCACATGCAGAGGAAAATAAATATAGAGACAAAGTGAGAAGTATATTCTTCTATACAGGGAACATGTCTATGCATTTTGCTCTTTAGAAAATAATTAAAATAGTAAAAAATTGAAGAAATTTATAATTTGAATGTTCCAGCTGCTTATCTTCTCGTGCAGATTTTATAAGTTGATCAAGGGAAACAGTGGGCGATGGGATAGTAACATGTCACTGATCACATAGAAATCTGAATCTTCTTTTCATTTCTAAGCTCACTAAAAATCTAAGCATCTAACATTTAATGGCGGTCGACCACCCTACGTTTTAAAAGAAACTTTACATCACGTACGACCACACTGTGGAACCAACTGCCTGCAGTGGTATTTCCGAACCAATACGACATCGGAACCTTTANNNNTTGCCTCCCACTGTCATAAAAAAGCATGGTATAATGTCGAAATTATCGGCTCTGTCTTCATCGTAAAGTATAAAGACGTAATATTCTATCTGTAGCTGAAACTATGTGAACACGCGGATCATATTTGTTATAGAAATAAAAGCATTGATGTTGAAATGCAAAATAAGGTGCACAAAACTTTGAAGCCCAATGCAATGCTCAGTTTGTTGACCGCAGTCTGTCTAATTTTGTGTCTAGACTCCACCCCAGCTCTTGGGGCAAAGACCGGCGGCAGCTCTCCTTGTCTTTTGTTGTCTGGTGCAGACTATGGAACAAATTTTTTATATCGTCTACGGTATCATACTGTATCGTCAGCATATATTAATTGAGATTGTTTTTTTTTTGCCAATCACTAAGTAATTTCTAAGAAGTTTCTTTGAATAAAGTTTAAATAAAGGCTGACTGTAGATCCATTTCACTTAATTGCAAAATTGCCACTAGAGTGGGTAGCATTACATTCAGTTGACAAGACTGTATCGACTGTCAAAACATGAAGCCTAGTCTCTGTTCAAGTGTCTCCTACCACGGCGCGGCGCGCCGGTTGATGACCGGGTGCGGGCACGACTGTCCCGTGTCTGCCTAATTCCGTGTCTAGACTGAAAGGAAGGCGAAGATATCCCAGTGGTCGTTTGTTGTCTGCCGCGCTGCGGGCCGTTTGTTCCTGAAAGCATTTGGTATAATTAAAGCATTGAATATTGCGCTTCTACAGACAGATGTTCGTCTGACAAGTTATGTTCTTATCAGTAGTTTTCACTTAGAAAATGGTATTCAAGTAATTTGTTACATTTAGTTCAAAGTGCAATTTACTGTCGAAGGACGAAGTGGCAGGCGGTAGTTTTATTGGTATTTACATAGTAATGTTTGCACTCTATGCTGGACTAAATCAATACGTGCCAGGATTTCGTGGAAATAGCTCGCTGCCTGTAAAGCCAGCTATGTGTTTCATTTGACCGCATTTTGGTTCAACATTCGATGCATTGTTCGAAAACATATTTTAAATTTAGACGAGGTTGGGGATAAACAGGTTTATTTAGATTTATAGTTATTTTCAAAGGGTGGGCATGGTCCCAAGTAAGTAAAATATTTATGATGAAAAGGAAAAAGGGAAAGCCTTCAAATGTTTTCTTCTATTGAGGAATATGGCCTACCAATCTGGTAACCTATATCTCCATCCAATTTCTCATAAGCATGCTATTCTGCTAAGCGTCACGCATATCTGAGTATCAGTAGAAACGGTCACATAGTTTCATAAATTATTTTTAACTGGCACCGTATAGAACATCTAATGTGGGAAAAGCACCCTTAGGGTCCCGTCTTTCTGATTCGTGGAATGCTTCTTCAGTGCATTGATCCCCGCGCGGGGTAACGACCCTCGACCAGTCCAGACTCGTTCCCTGCTAGGCTTGGTTGATGGATGCCTAACTTGCATGTGTCCCGTCAGAAATTACAGGCAAAAGTCTGTGAGCTGGCTTTGTTGATATTATAATTATTTATTTCGCTCTGAACTATTGTAGTGCACTCACGAACATTATGAAAAATCCCCCGATTTTTTTATTACATGGTCCAGAACATAATATACATATTTAATACTTAAACTTAGGTATAATAAAAATCATTGTATTGAACTGAAAGTTCTCAAAATGAACATCGTAGCAAAACTTACGGTCAACAAGACATGAGCTTTCTCTTATTCAATGCAATTACCTTCCAATAATATTCCATGCTGATTAACATAATTTGCTGTTCATTTAATTTCAGTATAGAAAGCTAGAGGACATGCAGTTTCTAAAAGGTTGAATATTGACAGACCAGTGTCACATATTTATCCCTTGCGAGGCAGACAGAGCCAAGAGTCGTGAATTGCGCTAGGCTGCGTTAAACAGGGTCTAGTGACAAGTTGCTCACTCTTGTATTAAGCCCTTTCGACATTTCCATTGTCTACTAGACCAGCCTGGAAAAGTAATAGTATAGAATTTTAGTAAAATATTGCAACGGGCAGCACGTCAGACAGCGAAAATTTTAATTTAATCTAAGGAGAGTGTATCGACAATTCCAAATCAGGTTTCTATGCTTAGATATAGTGGCGTCTTTCCTATGATATTTGGTTGGAATACTGCAAACCGTACTAAACCTTTTGAATCGACTGAAATAGCGACTGAAATAGGTTTATGAAAAGACGAACGCTTTTCAATTGCTGAAAAGCACGTCTGCAGCTCTTTTAAGGCTTCATACGTATTTCTATACACGGACGAATAAGAATAAAGGCAGCTAAAGAGTTTCTAAATAATATGGCGAGGAAACTTATAACAATTTGCATTTCGCAAAGGTAAAGCGATGTAAAAAGCAATGTGCTCAATTTTAACACACTGAGTTTCCATAAAAGATTGGGGTTCGTTTGAATCAAAAATATTTTGTTAGTCTGCTTTTGATAGTGGATAACTGCGAAATACGGTGACAAGCGTTACATATGTCAAACTTTATAACACCCCTCGTTTGTTGGCTGGGATATTAACCAATCTTCGTTACGTCCCTTTGGTATATCGCGCGTGGTTCCCGTCGAAGGCACATAAATTGCGGGTCCAGTGATCCCTACAACTACCGGTTGGAGGGCTCGGCGGCCCGCGCTGTTATCATCTTATTGCCGCGCGGCAGTCCCGCTATGTTTGTGCAATTTAGCTTAGTTTATATCGCACAGTTATAAAATTTTACGTCTTTATTCCTTATGGGGTAGATAGAGCCAAGAGTCGTGAGACAAATCGTACAAATCCCTTAAAGGCCGGCAACGCTCCCGTGACCCCCCGGGTGTTGCGGGTGTCTATGGGCGGCGGTGATTACTTAACATCACGTGACCCGCCTGCTCGTTTGCCTCCCTCTGCCATAAAAAAAAAAACTTAAAGACCACACTAAGTATTCAGATTTATTTACGACTTATCTATGCTAATCTAATATATAATGCGGAAGAGCTTTTTTGGTTGAACGCTCTAATCTCAAGAGATACCGGTCCAGCGTTAAGATAGTCCATTTAACGAGAAAGGCTGTAAGGCTTTTTATCGCATTATCACGAGAACGGGATACCTAGTGGTATGAGCCTGCAGCATGAATGGGTCGGCTCGTCCGGGGAATTACCACACTGCCACAGCAGACCGACGCCTGAATGGCGGCTATCAGCCGACATGCTCCGTCCGGTGAGTGGGAGAGCCGGAGGCCCAACTTCCCATCCCTCCCCATTTGTGGAGGGCGGGGTTTTTTTTACAGGCCGGCAATGCTTCTGTAACCCCGCGGGTGTTGCAGTTGTCTATGGGCGGCGGTGATCACTTAACATCTCGTGAGCCGCCTGCTCGTTTGCCTCCCTCTGACATAAAAAAATACCGCGGGGAGAAGGCGAGCTGATTGTTGATTTTATTGTAACGCAACTATTAATTTCATAATCGTTCTAGGTATTATGTTACCAATGTTTATGCTATCGTGAATTGTAATGTAACGCCATTATGCACGTGGTTCATTATCTAATTATATTCAAAGTTTCCCGGAATCTATTCCATTAGTACTACGTATTGTCTACTGCATGTCAAGTTACAAATGCGAATTAACAATTTGATTAGGTTAAATGACTTATCGAATTACCAATAACAAGCCCTTCATCTGTATTGTACTATTGTGAATGAGTCCAACTGTCTGCGAAAAGTCAAGCATTTGAGATTAGATTACTTTAATGCGACTGATTTGTCTACGTATTAATTTGTTTTATTATTATTTATTGACGACCTCCGTAGTGTAATGGTTAACGTATCTGATCGCTACTCAGGTCAAGAAGGAAAATGACCTTTTTCTGATTGACCTGGGTCTTGGATGTTTATCTAAATGTGTACTGATTATAAAATGTAATAACGTTGAGTTAGTATCCCATAACACAAGTATCGAAAGAATATTGACTGTCGATCATTTTGCTGTTTTTGTTCGATTTCTCCTTAGCCGAGTAAGCATAAAGGATGTATATTTTAGTGTGATCCGATATCCCTTCTCCAAACCTTCCACTTTCAATTTCGCGAGAATTGATTCGAAGCTGACGTAGGGGCACCCCATGTTCATTCCCTTGTTCCCTTTGTTGCGAGGAACCCTTTCGGATTTCTCAAGTGGTACTTAAATAAAGTACAAGCTAGCTGCTAAAGTGAGTGCAGGTTTATATTTTAGTATTTTCTACATTAAACTACACAGGTCTAATTTCTGAATAAATATTTTGATTTGTATTGTGTGGAACGAGGATAATCTACGACTGTTATCCATTGTCATTGACATTGAGGTCGTTTACGCAATAACCTCATACAATTTGTGTAATATCGATATACTACTTATACTTTCTTAATAGTATAGGAACACGGAATTTCCTATACTAAAGAAGAAAAAAGTACACCGTAAAATTCAATACACGGTATAGCGCGAGTAAGACTCGCGCGATAAGGGTTCCGTACCGTTGTCTATAAATATACTAATATTAACCATTTTGTACCCAAATAACAACTTGATACTTTTCAATGAAGTTTGTCCGAAAGCGAGTAGAGTACACTTGGTCGACTATTACTCAAATTGTTTTTTTACAAAATAATAAAAACAGAAATTACAATTTTTATGTAAAATGGCGGACTTATGCTATGTAGTCTTACGCTCTTACAGTCAAGCAAATTTTATTTCACCACTTTATTGACGTAACTGATATGTATTTGTATATCCCTGCTAAATTTAAGCGTTCTAATACCAATAGCTTCTGAAATAAGCCGCAGACGGACGGACGGACGGATATGGCGTAACTATAAAGGTTTCTAGTCGACTAAATATGTATTTGTTTCAGTTATAATTAAGTAAATGTCAAACCCTATTTTGATTACATCCCCCACATGCTTGTTAAAAATGGAAGAAATCTGAGCTAAATATCTGTTGTGCCCATTAATATAAAATTGACCAGCCATAGAAAGGGGATCGAGCCCAAGGGCTCTAGAGGGCGCCGCAATTAGGTCATACGCTACGGATGCTGATCTTCATTGACAGTGGACAGGTCAAACTTGTTCTTTGTGTCTTTGACCTTCTAGCTTTTGGCCGAGGGTTTCTTCAGCGTAGAATGTTTGCCTAACACTACGTGGGACACTACATATAATAGTTACGAATTAAGTACTTATTAACCCTGAATTTTGCTGGTCGTTAGTCACAATTTACAAAAAAGAGTACAAAGATAAACTGATCAAAATTCATACGTCTCAGATACTTATACAAATAACATGTCGTCCTCTAGCGGTCCTTTGTGCGCAGCCGGTGATCCGTAGACGCCCACCCTTACATCAATTGCTGCCATTGTCTGTTGTTTTAATGTCGCATTTAGCTTTGGTGCATTTTCTTTGTTCCCATTGAAGTTTTCTTTATTGGATTCATGTTTTAGATTTCACCTTGAGCTCACTAGAATTTAAAATAGCTTTCTGTTCATAAATCGCGTAGCTTTAGTTTCTCTACAAACTTATCTGCTTTTGAATAGCTTGACTCATTTAAATCATTGTATATGTCTCACTTATACTGTCAATTTTATCGATTGGGTTTGTTTAGATCATTCTATTAAGACCTGTATTTTGTTCAATAATATACCTGGAGTATTCCTTTGTTTCGATATCTCTTTAAAATCTGCAAATTTTGGCAAATAATTCTTAAGTTCAATAACAGAGTTGTAGCATAATATTTATGAATTATCTATTGCTGCTAGCTTACATTTTATCCAATACTAACTAGATCATTTGACCATGTAACCAACTCGAAAGACAGCAGCATTCGGTAGAGAACTTGAATTTACAGCGATTAATAACATCCACCATTAGTTTAACAAGAAAATCTGCATTACGGCACTCTGCCAGAAGCTACACGTTCAGATCTTAAGATAACGTAGTTTCATTTCCGTTGTAGTTATTTGCAATGCCAAAGTTAATTTATATCTGTTATGAATTCTGTATATTTTTATTTTATTTTTTTTGGAGAACATACAGTCTTACAAACAAAAATCAATAAATTCTTATAGTAATAAAATATATATATCGTATAGCTATAATCGAGGCCGTTTAGTTTTTCTAACGTAAATTCCAGATATAGGTTTACCAACGTTTGCCAATACATTAAGTAGCTTTGTTAACATTACTTGGAAGGTTGAGGAGTGGGCGTCGATCGTAGCTCAGTAAAGGCGGCGAAGGGCTGCCCGTCCTTTCGAATCGCACCGAAATGGTGCATCTAGGAACTAGGTCAAGCTCATCTGCGTCGCTCTGGCCGCCACGTGCTATTCCCCCGCCGCCACACCCCCCTCCCAGGAACCTTCCAACTGAAATACGTCCTAAGCATACAATATAAAGTCTATTTTGCTTTGATTCAATTTTACACCACTAGCCTTGTTGGTATACGTTGTATTCACCTTTGAATATAATCCGAATGGAGGTGAGCTTTCAGTTGATATTAGATTGTAGCGATGCTCTGTTGCAATTAACAATGGCCCGTAGTAAGGCTGTGTTGCCCTATTTTGTTGTATTGAGTGAAACATAGAAATTAGCATTATAAATTCAACAAGGCGGAAAATGAGGCTAGGCACAACAACTTTTACAGCCAGAAGATGTTTAACAGAAAATCTAAATAAGGTGTTTTGGATATAACTAAAAATAAATATATAAGGACAAATCACACAAATTGAGTTAGTCCGAAACTAAGTTCGAGACTTGTATTATGGGATACTAACTCAACGATACTATATTTTATAATAAATACATACATAGATAAATATCCAAGACCCAGGCCAAGGCAAAAAAAGGCCATTTTCCATCATGACCTGACCAGGGATCGAACCCGGGACCTCCAGAGTATCGGTCAAGTACGTTAACCGTTACACCACGGAGGTCGTCGAACAACTTTCTTACCAAAATAAAAAAGGACATTGACACCAAAAATTCCTGATATGCTAGAAATAAATATGGCGGATGACAACTAAACAAGATGAAAAACATATTGCTACAACGGCTTCTCAGGTGAGAGTGAAAGCCGACCGTTCGCTGGTGCCACTATCACGAGCTCTCGCGATACGATAGCATCCTGTAGGCTAGCGTTGATCTTTACTATAGCAGAACTTCATTTTTTCACATTTACCATGTCGGTGGACACTCCCTTATTACGAATGCTCTTTTGAGGCATCTGATTCCTCTAATTCTCACTCTATTCTATATTTAAGTACTGTATGTTGTAACTCGCTATACAAAATACGATAATAGTAAAGGTTTGATTGGCGAATTTGTGGTTGAACTATGTGGTGATCTATCCCTGTCAGAACACATATTACCACTGTTATAATTAGGCTTTGATAATTATTATATGGTTATATTATATAGTTTTGATATTATTGGATAGTTACAGATCTTCTGAATTTCAATATAAAAATTAAACCTAAAACTAATCTGATTTTAAATGTATTTTTCCTGAAATTTTAATATAAATCATTGAAATAGTAATAAAAATCAAATCAAGACCTTCACAATAATCCTACTAATATTATAAATGCGAAAGTTTGTGAGTATGTCATTGTATTGATGTTTGTTACTCTTTCACGCAAAAACTACTGAACCGATTACGATGAAATTTGGTATGTAGGTAGCTGAAGACCCAGGATAACATATAGGCTACTTTTTATCCCGGAGTTCCCGCGGGATTGATTCCTAATTGAATTTCATAGGGTTTCCACGCGGACGCAGTTTGCCCAGCAGTGGGACACTTTAAGGGGCTAAAAAAAAACAAAAAAAATTAAGTGGCACAATAGTCCTACAGGTCGCCATTGGCTGCGGTCACCGCTTACCATCAGACAACTCACCTAGATCTGGCTCGTCATCGCTGTCAACTGTGATTGGCTCCGTGTTAATCGGCATCAAGTTACTTCTAACACGTATTACTGAAAAAAAGGGTTTTACTATACAGTGCCACGTCTGTTTCCCTTACGAAGAAGACAGAGCCAAGAGTCGTGAGACTCGAAGGGGTTGCAGTTGTCTATGGGCGGNNCGGCCTCTAGTATTATATATATGTACATAAGTCAAACATCAGAATACCAGCATTTCGGAACGAGCACTGCTGGGAAGAAATGTCGAAAGAAACTCAAAATAGTTTTGGTGTCTATTATGCCAGTATGGCTTTAATTAATTGTATAGTACCGTAGAACAATTTATCGTTCGCCCATATAAATCAGCGGACGCTTCCAAAACAGTTCGTGGGAAGAACTTTATTTTATGTAGGGATATCAAGGATCTCTATAGAAAATGTCCCGTTTACGTCGTAAGTGAGTATGCGTGTTGCTATTCGTCTATTTAGAACTATTGTATACTAGCTAATGCCCGCGACTTCGTCCGACCAATGGATACTATAATGTCTTGTCAGCCACTTGCTCGGTTACAATAAATTATATCCCTCGGGAACCGTACATTAAAGTAGCCTATCTTTTAATCTAGATCATAGTCCATCGCTATACCAAATTTCGTCCAGATCTATTCAGCAGTTTTTGTGTGTTGCGCGTACAAACATACAGACAGACAAAAATTCTTAAAACAATCGTTTTGGCTTCTATAGGTGCTATAAAGTGCCCCTATATATGTTTTTAATTAAATATCTCCCATGTACAGACATAGCTCAGTTACAAGTTTATTATATGTATAGATTGCATTCTACATTCCAAGTATGCTATACTGATGACATTAAAACATGAACATTAGAATTGATGTCAGATAAGAAATCACGATTTGGAAAGAAAGAAAATTTAAGCGTTTTTATCTTTGATTTGACAGGACATTTAACAGTGTATCGAATCCATTTATTGTATTTCAGTGGATGGCCGGCCCCAATGTCTTTTGAAGTAATAATAATTTTCTTCAGATCATTTACCTGGGTCATTTATTCTTGTGTTCGTTAAGAATAGAAGATAATGTATTGGACCTACACGAACTTATAAATAATTCACTTGTAAAGGTATTGGCCTGATTTTACATCATATATCAATTTGAAAATTGGGTCACGTAGTTTCTGTAACAATAAATATATTTGTGATATATGTATGTATAAGAAGTATCAATCTTATTCCGTTGTAATAAGAGTTAACAATTTTCCCAACTTTTCAGTTGCGTCATCTGTCCATTTATGAAGACCTTTGACATCGGGTCTTAACGTTGTCTTTGCATAAGATGTATGTTCGTCAAGAGGTCCACCAGCTCTGGATGTCATTTCGCACGATAGCTTTCCCCTCTCCCTGTTACTGGCCGACGACACGCCACGCTCTTGTTATTTAACTTTCTTAGTAAATCGTATCGATTTCTATAAATAACTATGGGAACTTGTTAGCGAAGGTTACGTGCTCGCAATTTTAATACATTTATCTCTTAAAGGAAATTCATCGATCTTTTTAAATACAAGAAATAATACAATATATAATCTTTTTTCTTAAATACAATTTTAGTTCGTTTTTTTTGTATTGGGTGCATAAGTTTTTAAATAATATTGATCTTAAACTTTGTACCTCACATAATACATCTTTTACTGTTCCATCATAAATTCGGCAAATATTTGTTTTACGGACATTACTGAATAATTAGCGATTCCCTTTGTTCCAACTTGTTTAAATTTATGCAAAGTCAAATGCCATTTTTTTCGTTGATTCGAATAAATATCTTTCTCCGTATGTGTCATTAATATGAAAAGTACATTCTGTTATCCCATTAATGTCAGCCAATAGTGGGTGTTTTCGTGAATAGTAAGTAATGTCTAAGTCACAACGTAGTACGTATGAGAGGATGAATATCTAAGCTAAAAAGTACCTATAAATAAATATATAGGCACAATTCACACAGATTTAGTTACCCCCAAAGTAAGTTCTAGAATTGTGTTATGGGATACTAACGATATTATATTTTATAATAAATACATATATAGATAAACATCCAAGACCCAGGTCAATCAGAAAAAAGGTCATTTTACTTTAGGACCTGACTGGGGATCGAAACTCCTGAGTAGCGGTCAGATACGTTAACCGTTACACCACGGAGGTCGTCAAGACGGCAGGCTGCTTTATCATTAGCAATCAAACAATTATCTAGTTCAATAAATGCTCTTATTTCTTAATTTATACTATATGTCTTTAGAGCTTCGTCTTCGATCGCAATGGCAAAGCGGCGTAAAATAATTGTACACCAAAACCAAGGTAAAAACCTTCAGAAGGTTTATCCAGTTACGTTCGATAACGATTGGTTTTCTTTCTTTATTCACCAGCAGTTTCTGTGAGTGAGGCGTGCAAACCTATTGTTTGTTTTAAAGCATTTACCCTTGCATCACAATCGATAGGTGATTCAACGTTGGTTTCAATCACGTAAACGCCTCTACACAATACTATTGATTTTTGAAATCACTTCTAGATTGCCGTACCGAATATCTGTGAAATACGTAAGTATAATAGTAAGTATGAATGGGCCGGCTCGTCCGGGGAAGTACCATACTCCCACAGAAGACCGACGCCTGAATGGCGGCTATCAGCCTCCATGCTCCGTCCGGTGAGTGGGAGAGCCGGAGGCCCAACTTCTTCGCCCTCCACATTTGGGGAGGGCGGGGGTTGTATAGGCCTGCAACGCTTCTGTGACCTCCCGGGTGATGCAGTTGTCTATGGGCGGCGGTGATCACATAACATCACGTGACCCGCCTGCTCGTTTGCCTGCCTCTTACATTAAAAAAAAATGACTACGCATGTTTTCTTACCCATCGAGTAAACTTTAATTATCATGAAACTTTAGTTCATAATAGAGAGGTAGGAGCGGAGTCACCTAGTAACAATTTACGTTCATATCTAATGTAATATATACGCCAATGTCGGTGTCAGAATACCAGTATTCATTCAAGGAAACTGATCGCGGCATTATTTATACTTGTAATCTGTATTATATGTATATTATATGTGGTATGGAGCCACTACTTGTAGTGGTGTGGAGCATGTTGTTTGATTTGTTAGCCTGCAGCATGAATGGGCCGGCTCGTCCGGGGAAGTACCACACTCCCACAGAAGACCGACGCCTGAATGGCGGCTATCGGCGGTGGGTGGGAGAGCCGGAGGTCCAACTTCTCCGCTCTCCCCAAATGGGGACGACGGGAGGTTTTTAATAGGCCGGCTTCTGTAACCTCGTGGGTGTTGCAGTTGTCTATGGGCGGCGGTGATCACTTAACATATCATGACCCGTCTGCTCGTTTGCCTCCCGCTGACATAAAAAAAAATCACATGTTGATACAGATAGAAATGTATATAAATATCAGAGCACCAATTCTTACACTCAACGTTGTACGCTAAAGCGGTCGCAAGCAACGTAAAGCAAGGGTTTGTATTTAAACATGTAATAAGTTAATTCGATTTGAAGTAATCGCTCGGATACGGCTCGGGGCAAGGTCAGCCGCCGCGTGTCCCGAATCGCGTGTTATGTAGTAACTAGATAAAGTTAATAAAGTGTTTAGTGTCGTTGTTACATTTGAATGATTAAATTTTATGCTGTTAAAGTATCTAAATTAATTTAATTGATACCGCTAAAGTATCTAACTTAATTTTAAATTACTACTGCTTTGTATCATCAACTTTTCATCCCATCATAGATTGAACAGAGCCTGACATTGAAGCAAGACCATTTTTATCTCTATCATTATTTAATTATTATATTTAGTGGTCGTTTAAATACTCATTAACTTAACAATAAGCAATCAACTTGTCGATAAAAACATATTTAAGTGTTTAGGAGAAGAGACCTTCTTGTTATCAGAAACTGTTTAAAAACCAGCTTGTGTTGTAGCTTAGGAGAATATACCGATTATTAATATGTTTAAATATAGTCATAATTTAACTAAATTAATTTATCTATAAGCTTAATATAGTTACATTCGGCTCCATAGCACCACTTTGCTCTAAATGCTCGTGTTAAGTCAGTCAGTCAGGGTGTGCATGACGCGTTCGCTAGCAGCTCGTCACGCTGCGCGACTCACCAGCCATCAATATAGCACGCTCCAGTCGTGTCTTCACGCCGGTTAGCAACCGCGCCGCGATCCCCGGATTGCGAGCGCTCCGACAGCCACCATTACCATCTGGCCTGTCTTGTTGCTAGCTCGTCGACGAAGACTGTGTCGCCGAGCAGCCAGAAGCGTAAGTGGTGTATGGGGCCCGACTGTGGATCTGTTTAATGGATGGATGTTTTCTCTATTTGTTGTAAGGTGGGACGCAGGGTCCGGGCCGCCGACCCCACCTGCCCTACCTCCACTTACGCCTCTGGATGTATCGTACGTCACATTATATACAATACACCATTTATAAGTATATTTCCAACTGTATTCCGACTCCGTGGTAATCAACAGAGCTCGTATTTTATCACTTCCGATTAGCCCATTTTACAAATTGTAACTATTTCGTTATCTTATTATAATATTAGTTAATGATCTAATAAAGAGAAATAAAGTGTATTGAGACTATAATTTAAGTGGTCTAGTAGATCAAAATTCAATTTAAATAGTAAAAGATCTTTCCAGAAGTTGTTACATGGTTGAACTTGAATAGGATGGGCTTTAAACCGGTTCTATCAAGTTAAATGGGTTAACTTAAAAAAAAAATGCCCGCGGGCGCTCTGTTTGTTAGCATTGAGTCTTATATAACATTGTTCATGTGTTTATTATCCACTGAAGCATGTCACGGTAAATAATTATCTTTTCTCATTTCGTCTGAATTACGTGCTAAAGTATAGTTGACTCGTGGCGGTGACAAACGTAATGAATGTGCAATAATGTCGCCCTCGTCACACGTGTCGTATTATTGGATTTTGAACCATGAGCAAAAAAATGAAGATAAAAAATATGACGTTCAGTACTTAGTCATAGCCACTCATTAATCGTTCAATCACATTTTCGAATTAGACGAATATGCCAATGGATTCATACAACTTTATGAAGTCAAATGCTTCAAAATTGAGTTGCAAGATTCCACCCGAAAAGATATACATACATACATTGCAAGCTAAATAAAAGCTTGTAAAAAATCTTAAATCGGTGTTATGATCATGAATTTTTTTAAATTGTTTGTTCGTTTTAAATCCACTTGCCCTTGTACACTTTAATTCGCTATTTTTCGGTAAAAAAAGCTCCAGTTGTTTATTTATGTGCTTAGCTTTTTCCAATATTGGCCATAGCAAATAATGCGTGTCTATTTTATCTTTATAAAGTAAATTTATGTTTTCCCCCCTTGCTATATAATCAGACTGGTTTTTATTATCTAAACACTTGCTTAGATGATCGAAGACCACAATTTTCGAAGTGTTTTAAGTTTTTATTAATCATCTCAAATGATGTAATAACTGAAAGTAATCTTATTGTTGTTACCTGTATTTGTAATATCTTACATTGTAAGCAACAGTTCCTGCACGTATTTAATATTCTTACGCTGTGTATAATTTTGTAACAGTCCTTCCACTTCCCTTATATTACTTGCATGAATATGTATATTACTAGCAATGTGCACGTAGAATATCAATATTTTATTTTCAGGTCTTCTTACGTTGTTCGTACTATAAAGCACTTCAGACACTTAGATTTCAACAACAGTGCTGTCTGTTTCAATATGAAATAGTAGACGGCTGATTCATCATAGGCCAAGTGTATCGTTCTCGGAATACATTATCGTACAAATATATTTTTAACAACACAAAACTAGTCTTTCAGAGTTCTGCACACCAAGCAAAAGCTTTATACTAATGTGCATAATATTTAATTTTATTCATCTGAAATGATCGCACCTCCTTTATAACAGCAACATTAATATACGAGTTGTAAATCAAAATGTGTGTCCACCTTCGATAAAGCCAGCTAATGGACGGGATCACCGAGTTTATCGAGGATGTAAAGATAGGTCAAGAGCCTTGTGAATCAATATGACGGTGTAAAAATGTAATTTGCAAATTTATATTTTAAGAATATACATAGGGAATTTGTCTTTTGCGTCATTTAAGGCTGATGTTGAAGATCGCCGTGAAGAAACCGGCAGTCTACTTGATGTTAAATAACTAGTATGTATGAAGATAAATAAAACTACGTTTTAAAAAACCGACTTCAAATGTGCGTATAATACACAAGTACTAAAAATAATAAAATAATAATACTTAGCGTTATTTTCAAACATTGCGTAAGTAATTGTTATATATAAATTCTATATTTTATCACCGCTTGAAGTCGGTGCCTCTTATTAAGAGCAGCGCCATCTAGTAATAACGATTGAAGTATAATTACTCCATT
>JADGIL010001667.1:0-10087 GCA_020352625.1 Cactoblastis cactorum
TACCTTTTTTGTAGTAAAAATTTAAAATGTATCGAATTTCTTCATTAGATCCACTCATCTTGACAGTACGAAAAACAAATGAAAATCACACATTTTCCTAATTTGAATTTGGAATTATGTTCTATAAAATTTTAACTTTCAATGATGCCAAAACCAGCCCGATACAAATACTATAGCCAAAGATATTTTATTACAAGTTCATACATCTATAATGCGAAAAGACTTTTTCCCCGACCTAATAGTACGTATAAAACCAAATTTTTTGATTAAAACTGTTCAAAATAGCAAATATATACGTTTTAAGTAAATCATCAACAAGAAAAGATAATTTATTTGAATCTTAAACTCAATAATAATTTTTAAAATTGAATTTCAAAAATAGTTCCTGTACTTTTAGTTTTGAGCTAAAATATTAGCTTATTTTGGTAATGGTATCTGCCCTTCATTAATCAGCAGTATGAACGATCAATAAGGCACGGTGTTAACGATGATGAACTACAAAACGTCCATAAATAAGGCCGGATGCTGACGGCTGACGACCAGTCTTGAGATACGGATCGCTTCTCGAAAGGCACAGCCTTCCAAATAGGGCTTCCTCTGCCCAAATAGGCATGTGACTGGCGGTATCGAGGACGAGGCCTGATCGCCTCTTTCCATTGTTTGTTTTTGCTCGAATCCAATGGTATCTCTAGGATAGTACGCGTTTCGTATGTTGTTGGAGTAGATTGACGTATTTATATTACAAATTATATATCGGAAGCCTCCTTTTTTAGGGTAATTTTTTTTTTAATTATTTATGCAGTATATCGTCTAATTTGCTCGAATTCAATGTTGTCCCCAAGATAGTAAGCGTTGTACAGGAGTACGAGTTGACTTATATTTATTACAACTTTTTACTGTGAACTACCTTATGTATGGATAAAAGGGTATTTAAAAATATATATTACGCTGTAAAATCTGTACGCTACTTAAATAATTAAAGTCTCCAATTTTTATAATTTTGTGTAATCCGTTTCATAAGAAGTATGAATTGATATTTTTTTGTAATTTAGCGAATAACAGTGTAAGATAAATTATCAGACACTATTAGTATTTCTAGGTTATTTCGTTTCTTCAGTGATGTTGAAAATACAGAAAAATATTAAAAAACACTCTTAGAAAATAAACTTTTGGCAAGACCTGCGCAAGTAGTTATTTTAAAAGGCGACAAATCTTCGTCGATTGAAAGCCTGACTGAAATAAACATCAAGTTGTCGCGAAGCGTTGCGACATCTAAAAGCTTTATGTAAACTTATCACCGACGTCACTTCGCAACCAGTGCTGGACACGATAGGGCTCGTCAAAGAAGGCACAGTGGCAGTGAGCGAGTAAAGTAGACTCGGGCCACTTTAATCTAATGTAGGTTATTTGTAAATAGAGATTCCACCAATCAATTAGAATCATTGATTCCTTTTTTTATACATGCGTTTAATTTGTGTAGAAACTCCGCCGGTACAGCTATCATCGTACGAAATGTTTTGACTTGTATTTCAATGACATTACAGTTTGCTAAGGTCAAGGAAGCGGGCTGGCTGCAAGCGAAGTGGGCGCCGGCGACACCCACCATCACCACTCCGGCACGATAATATTTCAAACTATTCAACAGCAAGTTTATCTTCACACCAGACATGTTTATGCCGACGGTCGTGTTAGCCACTCACCACAGTCACAGAAACTTTATTGTGATATGCGGCCTGCCGTAACTAGACGCCGACTGCCAGGTCGCGGAATGTAGCCTTGGAGATCGATCGTTAAGCCTTAATGGAAGAAATACGCACGAAGTCAATAACTCCTGTTCCGACAGCCGACAGATTATTAATTGCAATTGAAGGCCAATTGGTATGAAAATCGCTCGTTTATGGTCGGCGCATTGTTAATAGGATCGTAGATGTATCGCGAGGAGAATGTGGTAGATTTTGAATAAAGGATGGGAATTATGCATGCGTGCAGGCGGCCCTGAGCTATCACGGTATTGTATTCAAATCCTGCGCGTCAGCTCGCCGGCCGCCAAGCCTGTGCCGCCCTGTCTGCCCATTCCTGCGACGCCACGCCTCCGTATTTTGTCTCCACGTTGTATTTCCATAGCCAAATTTTCACACCTACTTTACTGTAAATAGTATATTAACTTTGATATGGTAATTCGAAGCGTAGGTGGTGTTTCGGGTGCCAGTCAGTCTACGATTATCTGTTGTGTTTGTATACTTATTGTTCTATGTATAAGGTGTCTGATCATGTTTGTCGGATGGCGGGTTAATCATAGTAGATAGTCTGTCAGGTCGTCGACGGCGCACCCCACACGAGGGTATGAACAAGCACCCTTATGGGACCGGACGGCGCAATGTGCCGTGGTTGCAGCTGGCCGCAACTCGACACCGGCGTCTTTGAGCATTTGAACAAAATAATTGTTGTGACGCATGACGGGGCTGATGCACACATGATATCGAAAGTCTAATGGAAAGTTACTTTTATAATTACTACGGTTCTTGTTACTAAATATGATAAATAAGCACGATAAATTGGAAAATATGCGATGAGATTGTTGAACTTAAGTCACACTTATAGTGTTCCCTTTTTAAAAAATCCAGTTAGACAATATATAAGTAATTATTTTTAAGGAAAAAAAGTATTTTAAAATTTTTAAGGTTTAACGTTTTATATTTAAATAAGTTATTTTATGTGTACGTCGCTAATTACATATAATCCCCCGTGCATGAAAACATCAAAATACTGGAAATACATTTGCAAATTAATTTTCTATTGAATGTCATCTGTAGTTCCATGCTGATCTGGGAACAGGATTTTGAAAGTCAATGGTGGGGAATTAAAGAAATCCAGAGAGTGACATAAGCCACTTCTATATTTCTTGGACATTGGTTTACGTCTTACTGAGAATTGATAACAGATATTGTGACTTATCTCAATAACTTCGCGAAAATTGAACACTTCCTGTTTTCTGATCTAATCAACGATATTCATCGGCTATTAGCAGAGATTAGACTGAAGTTATAATACTTTATGGCTTCATATGTTAACCGAGATAAACGTAGCACTTAGAGGGCTCTGATGACCCAGCGAAAGCCAGCCGCCATATTATCGAGATTAAATGTAAATTCGATATTAGTCGTCATTTCTATTCCTATTTGCGATGCAACTAGTTTAACTTGTTCATGCAAAAATATCGAATAAAGAAAATGATTTGCTACTTAAGAGTGCCTATAAAACCATTGCACTGTGATTGCTCATTTACGACTCTTTAAATGATATAAATTTGGTTTAATATTATTCAATTGAATATTTTTTAAAAAGATTTCAATTTATAAGTGACACCTAATAATAATGATCTTATACCTATACCTATATATTACTTCTGTAATTAATGTACATTCTAAGATAGTGGTGGTTATACAGAACCAAAAAGCTCATCATAAAGTGGCTTTTAATAGATCTGTCTCAGAGAGTCATATAAAAACTGTAACATACTAACTTTTATTCGTACAGTGTTGACAGAAACGAATGCTCGGGTATGAAAATAAAGAAAATAGTGACACCAAGAAAAGTGTCTGAAAAGAAATTCTCAGACGTGTTTCGCTGCTCATTTAACTGAAAAAATATTATGCAGTTTTGATCTTCGGCTTTGAGACAAACACGACATCATTGACACACACATTGATCACAGAATGACGGGAGTACAGATACAATTCCATGTTTATAAATTTTGAGGCCGTCAACTGTTAAAATTATATTTTTCTTTTCCAATCTTTGTCCACCCCCTGTAGAGTCTAGCCCATTATATTCCTTATAATTCTTAGTTTTTTATGAAGCGGGCTATGATGGTGTTATGAGCTCAACTTAGTTTAGTTAAAATGAAAGGACATGTAGTTATATTAAATTTGAAGATTGTTTAAATGTGCAACTTTGAAGTAATCAGTCAGATTCGAAAATACATGCTTATGTATGCTGCATAACTTAGTCTTTCTCAATAACGGTATTTTTAGCAAAACTATATCTATTTAGTATTCTACAAATAAATAATAGTGTACTACAGTGTTGGGTAAATAGGGGAAATGTAGTTCATTTTACTATCTGTACTTCATTATTTTGTCTCCCCGTTTCAAGATATGCTGGAAACTTGAACTTTCATACGTGTGTCTTCAGCGTCTGCGCAAGCGAGCTGTGACGGCGAGACCACGTCCCCGTTTCCTGAGCTAAATATATTTTCACTTGATCATTTAATTATATGAAGATTAATGGACGGGTAGAGATGCCAACACTTACGTTAACATACTGTACAATATGGCATGAAACGTTTACTATGGCGTGGCGGCAACTGTTTATGTTGACTTTGTTTATGGTCAGTTCTTACTTATTGCAGCTGACGACAAAACAGCAACACTCCTGTTGCAGTAATGAAAATGAAAGGTTTTAAAGGGTAAAGGTGGAATTTCTCAAAATCTTTGAAAATTCTAATAATATTCGCAAAAAAAAATGTTACTTAAAAATGATATGCAACAATCATTGATTATTACTAATAATTTGATTTTGTTTAAATTATATAATTGCCTCCTCATTTAATTTTGTCGAATATGATCAGCAAACTAGACACCATAAATTTGAATTATGAATTTAGAACGGTGGCCATTTTGTAAATGATTAGTTTTGCATCTAAATCTACTCGTAATGTAAATATTTAGTTTTGCACTAAAGAGACGCAATCTGAAAGAGCGTGACAGGTATTAATTAACTAATGGGAATTAACTAAATTGACTGGTGGTTTAAACTAATAGTCGAATATTTAGTTAGTTTAAGTTATAACTTGTTCTTGGCATTTTCCTACATTTTAAGATGTAAATAAAAAAGTATTTTGTAAGAATGTCTAATCGAATATTAACCTATGTTTAATAGCGTTTAATGTTCGCGATGAAAACAACATAATTATACAAATACAGTTTCACGTAATTGGACAAAATTGTACTGGACAAAACTAAAAGTTGTGCGACTTATAGGCCACTTTTAGCTAAACTATATGGTGGGTGAATTGGGGGAACTTCCCTAACTTTTAACCTATTTCATTGACTTTTAGATCTGGACTACCAGACGAGCAAGGGAGGTAATATGATCAAAATTAAAATCTTTATTCAAAAATTAGACTTTCAAATGCACTTTTTTACGTAGGTATTATGTAAATATCTTGGTTAAGCTACAGACTACAAGAATTTTGGAACGACCACTGCTGTGAGTGCGAACTATAATTTTTTACAACTTATGAAGAGGTAATAAAATACAACTGTAGAAAATGTATCTATTTTATTCAGGTTATTCATTAGTTTATTTAATATACGAACATACGTAAAATATGACTGCTTTATTATTATTTCTTATTAATTTAATTGGTAATAAGTATATAGCTAGCTATTAGAAGATACGTAAACTTAAGCATATTCTTGAGACCACATTGCATAATATTATTCGTGTATAATTGCGGATACTTCAGTTTAATTTTTTATTTGATATTTAGAAAACTTCGCAAAACACTCCATTTAAATACACAACTTAAGAAATCTGTGTTAAGAGTACTAAATGTAATATTTGTTTTAATTTTATGAAAAATAATATGCCGTAAAATATTACTCGTTATGTCTTATAGAATTCTGTAATAACGAATAATTTATTTTATTAATAATATCAAAAACGAATTAACATCAAAGAGATGTTTATTAACTACGGGCATGCAGATCTTCAAAATCGGCGTAAAAATATTGATTCAGGTCAATAAAGAACATGTGACATACTTGGTATTGCCCGTCAGGTGTGTCGCATGCTTTATCTGCTTCGTTTTATATATTGTGTTCATGTATGTATGAAAAAGATTTAAATAATATCATTGAAAAGTGTATCGAAAAAATACTGCAAAAGCTCATAAAATCATTAAAAAAGCCTTTTTGAGAATTGTATGTGAAGAAGTATATGTAAAAGCTTTAATGATCAGTTTACTTCGACTAATAGCGCAATTCTTGTGTCTGTGCGTCTGTTTTTGTTTATCATCACTCCGTCACAGCGCCATTACAATATCGCCACTCCTGACACTTGCGCAAAGGTAGAGTTAAGTGAACCTGTTGATAGGCTTTCTACGGCTGATAACGTAGCCACAAAACCATTAATGAGTGCTCGGTTGGTGAAATCGCAGGGAAAAATCTTATATATTAACATAGTTGTAGAGCTAGTTTTTCATAATTGGAGATCTAGAAGTGTGTGAGCTAGCCACAGGAAGAAATGTAAATTCTGTCAGAAGATTATTTTGACGGGAAAGATTATTTTAATAAAAACCGCTTCTTAAAGGAATAAGGAGGTTGTAAAAAATTTACATTACAAATGAAAATCTAATAATTTATTTTACTATCTGGAATTGTATGGATATGCGTAGTTAAAATTTCAAATTTATGTACTTAGACTGTAATAAAAAAAATGTTTATTAAAAGAGTTCCGTTGTTTATTTAGATTTAAAAAAATATTGGTTTATATTAAAATGGCAATTGTTCGTTAGCGTTCTTCACTGACAGCCGTTCGTGGAACAGAACAGTAGGGACTTTTCTGATCATCAACCATCACCAATCTCTGTACTCACTAAGTGATTCCTCGAATTCATTTTATTACGACTACGATTATCATACAAACAAACGAAGACTGAATATAAATCTTTAAAAATATTATAGTTTGATTTAAGATTTCATTTTTATTTAAAAATGGCAAATGAAAACGACAAATGTAGAAATATTGAAGTAATGAAGTAAATTTAAGCCGAAATTGTAAGGTAATCACAGTTAACCTTCTGATATTGAACTTGCAGACACGCCTCGTCTCATGATTTGAAAATGTATTGCCATCATAATGTCTGACGACAGCGATGGCGAGGCACAATTAAAATTTGCATTCTGGTTGTTTGATTGATAACTTTGTTGGGTGGTAAGGCGGTATTGATAGCAGCAAGGCGTGTTCATGTAGGCTTGCGTAGGAGTCGAATGAAAACATGGGTTTTGTTTTTATTGCATTTTTGATATTTTATTGGAATAAAGTCTTGCTTGTGAATGATTACCGTGAATATAGTTTAAAGTACAAACAAGTAGTTACAAAGTATTAATGTTAAAACAAGATACGGGCATATAGAATCGTAGGTGTGTAATAATAATCGTATTTGTATTGTTCAATTAAGATTCTGAGGGGATATAATCCAGATTATCTTTTTAACTGAGAGTTAAGAATTAGTATCTTATATTATCCTGCTGCGGGGGCTATACACACGGAAACATGTCGAGCCAAAGTGGCCCTTTTGTACTTAGGTACCCCTTACTCACTTACAATGGAGTCTCCAAAGAAGGACCGCTCAAGGCTTCCAGCAGTATTCTTGTCTGTTTTCTGTTAAACTTTCAGATACTACTGCAACACTTAGCGTTATTTGGACCAACTGTTGCTTAAGAGTGCACAAGTCCACTCAACTTCTTCCATTCCGACTTCAGTTTGCACATCGCACATGTTGAAGATGTTCAACATGAGCAATGTGCATTTTAGTAAATGGCGAAGGCAATTTTTGAAATCTATTTAACTCATATTCTCTTTTGATGATAATTATATAAGTATACAGAATTTTATTGACTGCTTACACATTATAAATGTGTAACTACAAAATAAAAAGTTGACTTTAAAAATCAACGATAAATAAAGGAAGATTTTTGATATAAATATATTTTTACGACGTGCAACTGCGCGGTATTCTTACTTCTCAAGCATTCATAGTTTGTATTTAATAAATTATATGCGATATTTTTGTAGAGTTTCTTGGCTTCCTTCCACTGTTTTCTGTTGTTGACAGTTATCGCATTCAGTTATATGCTATTAACAAGATTAGATTTCCAAGTATTTCCAAAAAATATATGTATGTATGTAGATTGTAGAACTTCATTTGATTGTAGAAATTTATTTTATCGGTACAATATAATAAAATTCGGCACGTCTCCATAACTAATAATTACGACTTAACAGTTACAAGTCATACACATATATAAGATTCTAAAATTTCCTAAAAAAATTAGTATGTATAAAGGTATTGTTCTTACAGTAATCGTAGCGATGAACTTTTGATTTTTATTTGGCTGGTGATTAGCTTAATCATATCGTTCTTTCATATAAAATAGCAATAACCTCCTCAAAAGGTCATAATGATATAGTGGTAGACAATACTTACAAGAAATCACACATGACTTTGTCTATGACTGCGCACGGCCGTCGGCAACTTGTCTGAATATGGCGTTGGGTGTCAATTTACGAGTACCTTGTGCCACTTAAACTGTCTACACCTCTTAAAACTGCCTCAATATATGTCTTCCGATAATTAAAAGTGAATAAAGATCACGCCGGCGGTTCACAAAAAGGCTCGATAAGGAAACATATAATTTGTATGATTTTTATGGTTCCTACTAATTGGTTCGACAATGTAAACGGCCTTTACGCCGCCTTCTTGCATTTTAATACGGGTACACTGGAAATAAACATATAAAATGAGTTATGGACATATAGAACGAGAAGAACCAGTCACTATTGCGACAAGCAGGCGCCGGCCCCAGTCAATGAAGTCTACAATAAATAAAAGCTGAGGGAAACCAAACTCTATTAATACGAGAGATATAGTCCGACAGCGCATTTTACAACTATGTTTTGATTTTCAATTTGAATCTACACACGCTGTTTTTTTATTGGTTTTTAATTAGTAATTTATTTTTTATCTTTATTTCGGCTCCAGCGATTATCTACGTCTCATGACATTTACAAATCGTAAAATGTACATGGAATACGAAATAATCATAACATATCTAATTATCTATTTCATTAATGTCGAACAAAGCGTGTATGTACGTTTCATCATACCTAAAATGAAATAGTACATGTACATGGAACGTGTAAAATAGCGGAACGCATATTTTAAAAATTAAATGGTAGCATAGTTTCCAACTCGGCGAGTCTTCCGTTGTTGTAAAGAATTTATAAACATCACATAAAATAATGACTATCATAGAATATGAGGAAATGATCTATATTCAGAGTATTGCTGACTGGCGGTCTAGTTGTTGCGCTTGCACTCACATAACCTGTTTTGGTCGGGGAAGAACTGCTAATGGATATAGCGCATTTAAAACAGCCCGATAAAATCCAGTTATGATCTGGAATACCTATTCACTATCCGGGTGAGAAAAGAATTAGTCTTTTACTGGAATGCAGCATTCACTAAAAACACATCGATTGGGTTTATAAAAGTATGATAAAAGTTACACAAACTGACATATAGAACGTTGCAAAATTGTGTTAATATTAATATTAATGCTTGGGTTAAATATGAAATGCATAGATATAAATGTGAAAGGATAATGAATGTGATTTGTCCCTATACTTATATTTATTTCTATTATTATTATACGAATATATTATTAGACTATTATATCGATTTACTTATGACGACATGGATTTTTGTCATCATCAGTCAATCGATGTCCACTGCTGGACGTAAGATCTCCACAATGTACGGTTTTGTGCGCTCTACGTCTGCTATATATTTATTTAAAAAATGTAAAACTATGACGTTATTCTTTATATTGGGATGCAAACGCATAATACAAATACGAGGTATATATAATACCTCATTACTGTAGTATTCAATACAATGCATCTGCGTAGAATCACTGCAAAAGAAACAACATGGTTTAGCATAATTAGGACGTGGTACATTAGGCGTGTGTCACCGGCATATAAATTAATCAGTTGTGCAAATAAATGCATTACAGCTAACAAGTGGGTTACGAAATATGCACACGTTGCGAATATCAAATAATTATGGACTATAAATTATAAATATTAGATTTGGTGTTGGCAAAAAAATATTACATACTAGCTAATGCCCGCGACTTCGTCCGACAATGGATACTACGTGTATTATATCTTGTCAGCCTCTTGCTCGGTTACAATAGATTATATCCCTCGGGAACGTACATTTTTCCGGAATAAA
>JADGIL010001667.1:16973-34697 GCA_020352625.1 Cactoblastis cactorum
CAAATAAACCACCATTACTATACCATTACTATACCACACATAGAGAACTTAAAACGGTATAAAATCCCTTTGTGTGTAGTGCTAGTGATTAAACCGCGATAAAATCCGTTAAATTTGTTTCATTTCAATTTTTAAATTGTTAATTAACTATAGTATTATGGCAAAAGTTGAGGTTCTATGATGTTCTATTATCTTGTGGTAAAAAATATTAATAGGCAATGAAATTAAACACTATTAGATCGACACGTATAAACAAGTATTCATAAAAACTCAGCCGACCGCAAACTTGTTAGGCACGTAATTAAATTCATTCATAAACGATATTTGGAATAAATCAGGTTTTTATGTGTGACGCAGGTGCAAAAGAAGCGGCGTTTGGTCGCAAAGGTACATTGTCGAAACATCAAGAAGGAATGTCCGGTCCCTTCGTGTGATGAGCCAGTGCTCTTACCAGGAAGATGCTGCAAGGTCTGCCCAGGGGATCTCGCGAACTGTAAGTATTTCTATATTTACACATCGATTTCTATTTCGTGGTCCCCGGAATACAGGCTCGACCTAGTTCGGGCACTGTGTTGATAGTCTGTCAGGTGAATCAAATCCCTCCTCCCATCGTAATTCCTCTTTAAGTTACCTAGTAAATTAAGCTTCTCTGATTGTATGTGTACCTTGTCAATAAATATTTTTTATTTATTTGTATTTCGTATTTAACTGGTTGAAATCGCTGTTCATCTGCATTTGATCTTTTAATAAACATTCGCAATAATTTAAGACTGCATAACACGGTTTGAACAACAATTTAATGAGAGATTCTTAATTAAAGGTTCAGTCGCAAAATCTTTCGTACACAACCTCCTAGTCGTTAAAGTATTGTCTTTTTCTTAAATATATACTTAAACGTATGTCTTGTTTTTGCAAAAATTTGTGACACAGAATTGAATTAATTAATCATTAAATATTATCTGTATATGAAGGCTATGGTTAAGGTCGCGTTAGTTTTCGAAATAGTCGAAGGTGACATTGTGAGGAAACTTCATATTTTTTAGAAGAGAGTTTTCGAAAGACATTGCAAATGGGTCCATTCAGATATCTTAAAATTTCTCATAATTCAGGTAGGGAGTAATGAAGGAATCTATAAAGAAACACAAAAAATAAAAGCAGTTTTTATTTTACGTTTATGGTCTATGAACGTTTAGTTTAAAGCAATATTTAGTTTCCCCATGTAATTAATAAAATTATAATATAAGAAAAACAAAAATAGATTATCGTGGTTGCAGTACCTAGTCAGCTCTATCGTAATTGTTAACGCAAATTATAGAGACTACAAAGCTAAAGTTCTCGTAGGCTTTTTAGGGTTTCGTAGCTGAATGGCAAAAACGGACCCTTATAAATTCGTCATGTCTGTCTGTCAGTCCGTCCGAATGTTACAACCACTTTATTCCGAAACTATCAGAAGTATACAATTGAAACTTAAAAGTATTTTTACAAAAAATTAAATGAATATAATAAGTCTACCGTTCTAAATATCAAAGTGATAAAATTTATATACATTGTACAAAATGTATATATGTATATCTATATATTTATTGTTGTAGTAGAGTTGGATAATATTAACGATGCGTGACCGATGCAGCCGGATCGTGAATACTGCATTTAATTAGACTGTCGACCAACATTGACCGAGCTAAGAGGATGTTTTCTCTAGACAGTAACCTGATATTTAATTGCAAACACTATTAAAGACAAGAGACTCGATTACCGCCAACCACTTAGCTCATGCGACACTGTAAATTTCAGAACGGCGGATCTTTATTTTATTGACGACCTCTGAGTGTAACGGTTAACGTACTTGACCGATGCTCAGGAGGTCCCGGGTTCGATCCCCGGTCAGGTAATGATGGAAGGTGACCTTTTTCTGATTGACCTGGGTCTTGGATATCTATCTATGTATTTATTATAAGATATAGTATCGTTGAGTTAGTATTCCATAATACAAGTCTCGAACTTAGTTTGGGGCTAACTTAATTAGTGTGATTTGTCCCTATATATTTATTTATTTATTAATTTAAAAAAACCTTAACTTTCTAAATTAATGATGTCACTTTTGTATACATCTAAAAACACTGATGTCATACCTTATATTGCTAGACGCGTGACACTTTTCGGTAACAATTTATTAGGTAATAAACACATCCATTTAATCCACCTGTTAGGAGTTTTTCGGTATCTTGATGTTAATAGGAAGATATGATTTATAAGTCATTCAATCGTCTCGATTATATTGGACATATAACCCGACGCAACAGGTTGGTGAATCACGCACCATCTGTCGCGAAAACTATCCTCGCATGTAGAAATCAACTGAACTTTTGGGCGAATGTTCTTTGATGACCATTAACATACAGTTTTTGGATGATACATGTGTTCAATGTAACATGACACGTTCGATCTCAGCTGAATAAAATATGATTGAAATTATTTAAAGTGATATCAATAGAATACATTAATTTATAAATCAATAAATTGCGATATTCAACAAAAATTTGTAGGTAATAAAATTTTATTACATAATTTTTAAATAGGTATTATTTTGTCTTGACTCATCTCATGCATAATAGTAACTTTAGTCGCGTGGACTTAATCAATTTTTTCAATGACTCGTTGTCTTAGATTTAGTCTTTGATGATTCATTGCCTTTGTATGCTTTGTTAAATTCAAATATATTATAATTAGGTGTCAATGCGTATTAACTATATTGCGTATTGCAAGAATAACTTTTTTTGATTGTCATCGTCCATCATTCCATAAAGGAGGTGCACGTTTTTGCCGAATCGGCAATTTGCCGACTATAAAAGGTAATTGTGGAATGTACTGGTAAGAAAGTATGCGTATGGGCAGTGACAAGGTCTGGCGATGACAAATGACGGTAGATCGGCAAGTAGCGGCTCCCACGACTTACTCTCATCAATATACATTATCTATATAGTACAAGTACATACGAAGGAAAGTACAGAACAATCAACAAGCATGCGTTTGTATTACTGCAAAGCATATCTGTTTTCCTCGTTAAATGTGCACTGTACTTTTCAGCCTTTATAGCAATGTTTATTGAATAATAGTAAAAAAAAAACTGGATATAATTCTGATGAATTTTGCTATGAATGTAGTTTGAAAGGGCAGAGGGCATAGAATAAGTAGTTTTTATATACAAATTTTATATGCGTCAAGTATATAATCTATACATATAATAAGATTTTTTCACATAAAGTCTTATACAGGAATATATTTCACCGAGAGGCGAAAATTTATTTCTGATTCTTTTCATGGAAAGAGAACAGAATAGTACTAAATTTCTTTGAACTTTGCTTTGATAATTTGTTTTGTTGAATTGAAATTAACTTTATATTCGACCGACGTTCTTCTGATTTGTTTTTGGATTTTGTTTTTACTTTGCGTTAAGGGATTGGTATTACATGAACCAATTTCACTACGGACTCTTGTGGTGTTTTTTTTGATTTTGTTTTTGCTTTGCGTTTAGGAATTGAGGATAGTACCTGATGTTCTTCTGCTTTGTTTTTGGAATTTATTTCACATTATTATACATTACGTTTGAAATTTACGCGGACGAAGTCGCGGGCAAAAGCTAGTCGTATATATGTGTATAATATGAAACCGAATTCCACGTGGACAAAGTCGTATGCCGAAGGTTATATAACGGATAATGTAAGGATCTTTACATTGTACAATATCATCGAAGACAGCAGTTACGATTTTGGGGGCGTAGTTTCGGGTCGACTTTGGTGCCGACGCCGCGTCTGCCTGCCGCGTCCAGTCATTACGACTATATCGAGAGCATTACAATGGCATTACTCAGATGCACCGGGAGTGGTGCAGAAATGGCACGCGTGGTCCCCCCCTGCGCCCGCGCCGCTGCAAATAGCTGCTGGTGGCGGCTATTCCGGGCGCGGCCGTCGACCCGCCGCCGCGACGCCGTCTGCTCGCCTTTTTAGCGAACTTACAACATACAATTTTTTGCGAACAAATATCGACGATGTCAATGCACTTTCAGTTACATACTTCAGCTTCAGACGGTGGAAAAGCTCGCGAAAATTTTTTCAACATTTTTACGGTTTGGATCTAATTCTTTACTGTCGAAATATTGAAAAGTAAAGTCGCAGATATTTCTGATTTATGTAAGTCTGGTTCAATGGCCTATGGTTTAAGGCATAGATGGCATCCAAACTGCTTCGCCATTAGAATCTGAATTAGTATGTGGTGTTAATTGAAGTTTAAGTCAAATTTTGAATTAAAATCATTTAAGTTTTACCTTGAATGATTGAAATATGGAGAAAGTTTAATAAAACCGATTTAATAACTATCACACTCAACCTTAACAGTAACAACTACTTACGTGAACATTAATAGCATAAAATGGACTTTTATTTAACACCTTATATAAGAGTTTTGGATTCCATTCATAAAAACGTAAATTGAAAAGATAATGCGGTATAAAACGGAGTATAGTTTTGTTGGCGCGAGGGAGTAAACTGCGGCTCTCGTAATTATAAAATGCATCAAATCTGATTCACTGATGCTTTGTGAGGACTCCAGCTGGCCGTTGGCTGGGCTATTTTATCAAAAATTAAACTTACAGATGTGTAGCATTAATTAGGACAGGTATCTAGGTATATAAAAGATTTTCCAGAAATAGATTATGCACTAAGTTGATATGACTGTGACTATAGAACTTACGTTCGAAGCAAAAATGTAAAAGCAAATTCTAAATAAATTTGAAATAACTAGCATTAAATTTAATAATTCTCGAAGGTATTTTGAACCATACTGCCTGTTTTTTATTATTAAGTATAACATATTTCAAGATCATTGGACGTGAAATATGTATGTACATATTCATAGTCGTCATACGTATGATACGATATTTCTGATGCCGTTAAAACAATAATTACAAAAAATAAAAATAATATAAATATTTAAGGGGCTCCCATACCACAAACTAGATTTTTTGCTCGATATTGATTAAGATAACAGATCGACGTTTAATTTTTTTTACAGAATATGTATTTATATAATAATAATTAAGGGAGGCTTCCATACAACAAACGTGATTATTTTGCAAATTCTCATAGATAATGGTACGGAATCCTTCGTGGGCAAGTCCGACTCACATCGAAACTGAGTAATATAAATAGAGTTCTATACTTTGGCTAATTTTTGGTTTGCAGCAATAACAGAGTTTATCGTGCTTTTAATAAATCCTTACTACTATATGAAGTCTGTAAAACTTACAATTTTTAATTAAATCTGACCAGGTGGTTTTGTAATAAAAATTAATTAATTTCATGCTGTCGGCCTTTAAATTGATGTTAACAATGGAAGCACGCATCTGTTAACACATTTATTTTCTGAGTTGACATTATACAATGTCTAGAAAACTAGAAAATTCTAAAATGATTCTGAGCTTCATACAATTAGATTGGAATTAAGACAGTAAATATATATACATTGACTTATAAGTAAAAATATAAATAGGCCCCAATATTAAGCATAGATAAGACAAAAAACTTGGGTGAGAATGAGCTGACTATCGTAATGCAATGGAAACAATATTAAATTCTAAATAGATATACATACATACATAATGTCACGGTTTTCAGTTAGGATAACGAAAGACAAGAGTCGCGAGACTAAAGGCGACAATTGGCTGGATTGTGGGCTTAGATATACGCTAGGGATAGAAATAGTAACTATAGCTATAAGAAAGATTTCTGATAATGGAGATAGAATATCAAAATCCTCTGTTGTGTCATAAAGAATCCTTTGGCCATGTTTGATGCTTTTTATGAGCACGTCGTGTAACTTTAGTCAGTCGAAAAGGCTCGTAGCCACACCGCCTCAGTCAATCACTAGCGTGTCTAATTCAGTGTGGAGCTTGCCTCCGAGGAATGCGTTTTGTGCACGTCGATGCACGTACTATTGGTGTTTTATTCTCATGAGGCTGATCTCTTTGTCTTAGCAATGCATTCTCTGCAGCACCACTTCTTATGGAAGTTTAAAAAAAAATAAAGTAATTAAAAACATTAATATATTTATACCATGTAATTAGTAAGATATGTTTTAGGTAGAAAGCTGAATTAAGTAGTAAAAGAGACAATGACGTTGTATAAATGTTGAGCTGTAAATGACTTAATATATCTATCTAGGGAGATTTGATGAGCAAATTAAAAAATTGTTTACGTATTTATTTGCTTAAAACATTTAACACACCTACAATCTTTGTTATAATTTATTACCGAAATTTTTGATAAAGCAGTGCACACAGTATCACGTATATATCCCTTATACTCAGTAGTCAGAGCCAAGAGTCGTAAACTTGACAGAATGGTAGGCTTAATTGTGATAATAACACACATAAAATATGTATAATTAAGCAAATGTGCCGCATCTTGCACATAATAATATGTCATACTTTGCAAAATATTGTTGCGCAGCATTTTATAAAAGACGAATATGCACCGCAAGTACACTTATTATTTTAATGTCGGCTAATGAGGGTGTGTTAGGTGAATGCGGTCAGTATTCAAGCCTATCGTGAGTAATAGCACAAATAGCGTGGTTGTGGTGCAAAATGTGCGTGACTTGGCGTGACCGCGGCGTGCGCGGGCGCCGCCCGGCCCATACTGATTTACTTCAAACATTAATCTTTTGACATAAATAGAGTAATCATTGTAGTCTATGTAAGGCGACTTTTGAGTTCATTGGTCCACAATGGCTTATACAAATTGATTTATTAAATGAATGGATATATGTAAATATATTAATCACTTGAATTAGAAAGAAATTCAGAAAAATATTATAATTATCTGGAATCATTCTACATAATATATTCTAGCACGATTTGGATTGAAGCTTATATTTTATTTCTAAAAATCCGATATAAGACGTAGGAGATTACTGATAGAATGGACATATTACAACTGTATCCACAATGACTATTCTTTCTATTCGTCATTATTATTCAAAATATTATTTCCAGCACAATATGAACAGTAGCACGTAGTAACATTTGCAATACCACATAATCTTATAATTTCCTTAGTTGTTTTAATTTATCTATTAATAATAGCGACCCGCCCCAGCTTCGCACTGGTTTAAAACCTTCTATGTGAATCACTCTATCTATTAAAATAAAAACCGCATCAAAATCTGCTGCGTAGTTTTAAAGATCTAAGCATACCTATATAGAGATAAACAGCGGAAAGCGACTTTGTAATGATTTTTCATAAAATAATTAATTTTTCCACAATGGCCTCCAAATCGATGCATGACATCGTAGCGTATCTGACGTAATTGATTTCCATAATTTAGCAGTGTTTTGTGCGAAGTACTTGCGTAAATAGAGTTCAGGCAAACATGCCGCGTCGTGGCGCTGGCGCCGGCGCCGAGGACACATACCCGCTGATATGACAGTCTGTTTGTATCTCAAATAGAAAACTCTTGCACTTACTTAAAATACACTTATCATAGAACCAAAAGAGATTTGGGTCGTGTTTGGAAAAATAGCTCCAAATAGTAATAAAAGTAATTCTGGTTTTACAAGTATATTCTTTAAAATTTATGTATTATTAATTTGCAACTCCCGAACGGGGTACATTATGTTCTATAATGCTTTTATTGCATGTGGATGGAAGCGATAAATAAATAAAAATATCAAATAAATATACATTCATCATGGGTGTTTGCTGGAATCTTCTGTCAATGGTTCAATGAATTTAAAACGTTAGGGACTTATTTATTATTTTACTTTATTGTACGGTAAGAGTTATCTCTTACCGTACAATAAAGTAAAATCATCACAACAGCAAGTAACTATGTACATCGCAGATGCATGTTACTGATAACATAAATTATTCGTATAAACAATTTATGTTATATAATTTACAACGGCTTATGACTACATACAATTATACGCTAATTGCTCAAGCGATATGGATGTATACTATACCTATCTGTTGATGGAAATCTGCTGTTTTTCACTATCAGTAAAAACAAAAGTAAGCAGTGGTAAAGGTCAACTTGAGTAATTATTTGAATTAATTTCATGCGATAAAGATTAGTAACCGAAGCGGTATCTAGCTATAGAGAAAAACGTGCGTGATATTTTGATGATATAAAAGAGACGTATAATAGATAGTTTATAAATAGTTCTACCTCAGTGATAATCAATATTTTTAGGCTTTCATATAGGTATTTAATGTTTGCAGTGACTTTATAACGGGTGGAGAAATTTAATAGCTATTGAGATTTTATGTCAAACACAACGGCTAAATTCTAAAATAAATAATATAATAAAACAGTCATATTAATATAATGAATAGTAAATTCCTACAGAAATAATCGTTTGTTCTCTCTTTAATTTGCTTCACTGGCGCCACAAATATAGGGGTTAATGTGAACAAATGGTAACGCAGCGGAGAGCTCGTAGGGCTGTCCATTCTATCATTAAAATAAAACAATTTTTGACATATTTATATTCGCAATCTACGGCTACAATTCACACTTCGCAGACAGATATATTAACGAGGATTTTATGAAACGGACGTTGTGTCTGCTCATTAAAAGCCGACTAGGGTGGTATGGGATCTTGTCTATGTATATTATAAAATAGTGGTGTGGTTTTTAATTTTCCAGTTAAATCTTCTTTTTTATGACAGAGGGAGGCAAATGAGCAGGCGAGTCACGTGATGTTAAGTAATCCCCCTGCAACACCCGGGGGATTACAGGAGGGTTGCCGGCCTTTAAACTTAATCAACATTTCATTTTGAAGAATAGTGAAGATAATCAAATAAATAATTGAGAATAGCGAGAATAGTGCCAGTGTATACATATTAAATAATAAAGATATCGTTAATAGATCTATTTTTTGTTCAAAGTAGGTAACTGAATTATAACAACTTGATTATTTGATATTATTATAATATTAGATTTTTTTATACCGCAATTCACAAGACAACAATATAACGTTTCTAGGCTCAATAAAAGTTATATAGATCAAATTCTGCGCCATTTTTCTTGAATATGTCGAAGTCGAATTGCTTACTTAGTATATTGCTTAGTAGCTTGAATTTTTTTTAATATGGCTTTTAAAATGAAGAATATCTTGACCATGGTAACCCTAACCGTCCGAGCTTTTGTTTTTATTTCTCACATTGCGCCCTGCAGGCGGTTATCTATAGCAGCTGAAATTACGCTGGTGCTATGCATTATCACCTCGTTAAGACGTGTGATCGCCACCGACCGCCAGCGCTCTTCTATATTTCATTCTTATCCTTATGCATCATAAATTGAAGGTCGCTTCGTTTACCTTTTTGTACATGTAAATATCAGAAATGACTGCTAGGCATAGTAACGAGATTTTTACATTAAAGCAAAGATTTGTAAAGCTGCTTCAGATTTAAGAAAAAAACTTAAATCATATATGAGTACATACAAAAAAGAGGCCCAACGTTGATAATTATTATCTTTACTACCTTTGTCAATTATTTTTCCATAAAATTGATGCGTAAATTTCAAAACATTAATCGCTATGTTCATATAAAGTATATAGTATAGTAATTATGGTAATTTCAATTATATAAATGTAATGGTGCAATCGCCGGGTGCAGATTTGTAAGATAAAGGACTAGTCACACTACACCAAGATGTCGGCAAATACCTGAGTAGCACTTTATTTAGCACTGAAAAAAAAATTATTCCTTTTTCTTCGTGTTTTTAATACATTTTAATACATAGCTTTTGCCCGCGGCTTCGCTCGTCAGGTATTAGTCTGTAGCCTATATGTGTAACTTATATTACAGAAAAGTTTTATCCAAATCTGTCCAGTAGTATTTTCGTGAAAGAGTAACAAACATAGGTAAAACCTCACAAGCTTTTATTTTATAAAAAATTATATAAGAAATTACTAGTATTTTAAGCATGCAATTACTTAAAACTATTGTATTATATTCCCTTCGGTGATTTTTAAATGTTTAAGTACACATTAAGTTGATTGTATCGTGTAACTTGAGTCTTATGAACATTATATCCACCATTATGCAGAAACGTAAGTCTGGGAGCTTAATTAAACTTAACGCTAATAGAAATGCAAAACTGTTGGATTAAAATTGGTAAATTATAAGTTTGTGGGGTAAATTTTGTAACGCCTTTCATAATATTATTTATTTTTCATAAGTATGTAAATTTCAATTAGTAAACAAGGCAGTAGAAATTAGTCTCTAGGTTTTTGATCATATTATTTATTGATATATGTAAGTATTATATATTATTTTTATCTATACATATACATAATAAAATTGTAACTGAACTATATGAGCATATATGTCTGTACATGGGAGATCTTTAAGAAAAACATGAATAGGGGCTCTTTATAGGACCTATAGAAGCTAAAACGATTGTTTTTAGAATTGTTGTCTGTCTGTATTTTTGTACGCGCATCACACAAAAACTACCGAATGGATTTGGATGAAATTTGGCACATCGATGGACTATGACCTAGATTAAAAGATAAGCTACTTTTTACCCCGGAAAAATGTACGGTTTCCGAGGGATATAATTTATTATAACCGAGCAAGAGGCTGACAAGATATTATAGTATCCACTGGTCGGACGAAGTCGCGGGAATTAGCTTAATTTATAACTATAAATAAAGTTTTCTTCAAACAGGATTTCTTTTGGTCGATTGAATTTATTGATATATATTAATTTGATTAGGTATTGATACAAATATCAGAATGTTTGTGTGTCAAATTCATTCTTCAACATGAAATAGGTTTTACGTAAAATGTGACTTAAAACTAAACCACAATATATTGTCAACTCCTCGTTTATTGTTCAATGAAACTGATTCGTTCTAAATCAAGGAGCGATTAGCACACACTAGGCGTGAGGCGATAAGCGCCGCGTGTTATGCGTAAAACGCAAAAGGTCACAGGCGAGACTTGAAGGCTATTTGGAAAGTAGTCTGGCGCCGCCGCCTGCGCAGCCGTCGTCGTTGCCTTGGTCTAAGCAAATTTGGCGGCGATAACATAGTACTACGCTAAATAATTTCGCCTCGGCTTTATTTCTTTGTAGGGACTTATAATATTAGTTATATTTTTTAGGCTAGTATAAAGTGGTACTTTAATTAGGTTATAGGAATTTTTACCTAATTCTATTAGAGAAAAGTAGATTATTAACTGATATACATATCTTTGTCGAATGTGAATTCAACAATATTTTAAATTTTTGTTCGTGTCCAGCGTAAAGTTGTTTTATAGCTCAAAATATCTACATATGTTCTTAAAAGTACATTATTTTTAAACATTAATACTTACATGTATCGATCCGTGATCGTTCAAGTCAGAATAGCAAATAGCAAAATATATATTTATTAGGCTCCATTTATTGGAGATTATCGTAAATAATGTTGATTTTATTTGTCGGCTTACCTGTATTTTTGAATATGCAAGCTATTTAATAACGGCTTTACGATTAATGGCGGCATTAATTACAGTCGAATCAAATAGTATCATATTATTGAACTAAAGAGCAGGTTGCAGAAAAAGACGAAAAATATTAATATGCCAGGCAAGGACACGAATTTACTATACAAACGGGAGGTCGTAAACGACAGAGCAATTCAAAGTTTTACGATGTGCGCGTGCGCAGCTTGTGATTGTGCGTTTGGCGCCATTTCCATGCCATTTCATTGTTCAAAGAAAGGTGGCGCCGGTCGACACCCGTTCAAATGTAATTTTATGATACAATGCATGCAAATATTGTTTTCTCACCTTCTGAATAGAAAATTGTATGCAGAGCCCAAGGCGCTGGGGTACTTGGAATTTTAAAATTTAACTCGCACTTACCTGCGGAAAATAAATTGGAAAATAATGCAAATGCAATTTTAAGCATATAAAATTAAAATAGGTATCTACTAAATTATTCTTTGTCCGCATCATTAGTCGCTTAAAAAAGAAAAGCAGGAAATGTTTTAAATGGTTAATTTTGATGTTTTATCTAATATAATTTTTTAGTAGTTTAAGTCTGGTATCCGATTACAAGTACCTTTATTCTAAACCGATATACGAGCAGTTTCGCTTTGTACAACAGTATATACAATTTTATGCTTTCTTGTGATCATTTATCGAGTTCGTCAATAAACATCTGGTTACTCAATCGCGTTCTCAGCGAGAGTGCACCAATCAGGAAGACGTGACGCATGCGCTGTTTTTGAATGGGAATTGGGTCGCATCAAGATTTTCGTAAGCCGTTTGGTGTTTTCACATATTTCGCTCACACAGAAAAATATAAATTAATCATTAATATCAGACGAAGTGTAAGATTTGAGTCTTTTTTCATTGATAATTTCAAATATATTGCCCGCCAATGCATTAAATCCACTTTAGGCACCATGCGATTTGCTTCCTCGGAGCTCCAGCACAGGTAATGTCTCACTGGGTTTTGCTTAGACGCTAGATCACAATTTGAATAGGATTTTGGATTACCTTGATTTTATTTTCCGTGCCAGCACTGATTGGCGACCCGATTTTTATCCGTTATCTTGGATATTTGAAAATATTTGTTAAGGTGGCACCACTCGTTGCTACGTTTTGACACTAGTTGGATGCGTTTAGATAAGATATTGAGAGCCAATGTATTGCGTTTCGATAATATTAAATGACTAAAATCTTCAACTAACAATTAGTTTTAAAGTAAAGACAAATAAAATAAAACTACAACAGTTTTAATAATGTTTTCAATACACCCGAAGTAAGTAGATGAATTTAAATTTTAAATAACTAGAAATTAACAAAAAGGAAAAGACGTGAATGCAAACAGAATAAATAAAGACAGAATAAAGTTAATGTAATATTCTAAGTGCGCAAAGCCGATGAGTAGAATGTGTAAAAATGGAAACATAATATGTACGAATTAAAGAGACTAACAGATATATTACAACTAATGTTATTAATAAGGAAAATATTTTGAAAATAAAGGTTATTTTATATATTGATCGATTACATGTAATTACTCGACTGCGACAGAAGGAGGGTTATGTTTCTCGGGCGTATGTATGTAGATTTCTATGTTCCCTCCTAGGGCCTAAACGACTTGAAGGATTTCAACATATGATGTATCATTGGATATGTCATGACAGTGCGAGTGACACTGGATACATAAAAAATGCAAAATGGCGAATTTATGACGATATAAATAATTATTTAAAATACATAAAAACTTGTTTTCCCCTTTTTAGTCAGTCATTAACATTAGCAGTCGGGGTTTAGTTTTTGTTTTTTAATAATTATGTTTATTTAACACTCATGCTCGCTAATTAGTCCTTGTGTGTAATGTAATAGCAAAGTATCGATATTAAGTGAGAAAGATTACTATATAAAGATCACAAACTTGTTTTAGAAAGTTTATAATAATGTATTAAGAGTTGATCACCATTTGTAAAAAAAAAACTGGCTACAAAGAAGATTAGTTACATGCTTTAGATATTTTGAGAAACACGTCCGTTATATATCCAGGCGGCGTTGAGAGATTTATCCTAAACAGATGCTATCACAAACTCCAATTTACTTGCGCCATTTGCGAATTTATTTCGGTCTCAATTTCTAAAATGTGGACATTGCATGAGATAGCTGCCAGCTGTTTCGTGTGCATTGACATTTAATTTGTCGATTGATTTTATCTTGTTATTTTTGGAATATAATCTGGTAATAGTTCTAATAGTTTAGGAATAAATAATTCTGTTTTGTTTTTCGATAAGTGCTGGAAAACATCATAATATCAAGTGCGTTTTTTCAAAACGCTGGTGATCAGATTTTTTTCCAATCACCTAAAGACATATGAACTAACTTTTACGACACAGCCACTTAGTGGCAAGTACCCGATAATCAATCAGCCAGAGAACAGGTTTCCTGACGTTTGTCTATTTCACCTGAAATCAGGTGGTGGACTATTAAAACTACCATACACGGGTCTTATTGATCTACAATCTCAAAGAATAGAAGGAACCTGCCCCAGCTTAAATTCCTTTCGACATTGTCGCAGTACTATTATATTTACATTTAATTTCCCAAAAAATAAACATAGACTGCAAATCCACATGTATATTATACCTATAGTAAGTTCGAGACTTGTGTTATGGAATATATACTTATGTATTTATTGTGAGATTAAACATTACATTTTATAATATATACATATTATAGATAAAACCTGACCAATTAGAAAATCATTTTCCATCTTATTGACCTGACAGGAGATAAGTAACGCCCGTATATAGAAGAAGATCTGACAGGGGATTAAATCAGGGACCTAACACCTAGGACTCGCGTACTAGACAATACGTAACGGAGGTCATCGTTTTTTATGTTATTTATATAAGAATGATTCTTTCTCGGTTTGGAAGTTTTATAGTTTTTTTACAAAGTCATTGTATCTTTAATGGTCATTTCAAAGTAACATTTCCTATGAAGCTGACAGTCTCACGATCGGATTTCTGTAGATAACGGCTATAATAGGATTACCGTGCGGCTGCGCATGAAGGTAACATAATACAAAATGTACGGCATAAGCCTTTGCATTATAAGTGGTATACATTGTACAATGTTGCGTCTTTAGGATTCTAACACAGATCTTGGTTTATAGAAATTTCTACGTAGAAACTTTTATCCTCAGAAATATATTCCTATATTTTTTTATTTAATGGTGGCGTGATTTAAACAAAAATGTTTTAATGTTGGATAAAAAATACGACTAATAAAAGGAATTTATGACTTTCGTCAAAATAGTTGTCACTATTAATTGTAAATATTGTAATGTGTGGCTGGGTTTGCTCTAAGTAAATATGAATGTTTCGCATGATGTCTTGAAACACTGATTAAATGTAAGTTATCATAATTTGTTTTAAGGTTAATTTTGAATAATATGTTAGATTTTTTAGTCCATAAAACAATAAATATCCAAGATCCACGCTAATCAAAAAAGGTTTTTTTTTAATTTATCTGGTTCAAGTTATGAAACCTGAACGAGGATCGAACGCGGGACCACCTGAGTAATGGACAAGTATGTTACTCATTACGCCACAGAGGTCATCAAACCATCCATCTTTTGTAGTAAGTTCGTGGGCAGACAGTAAAGTGACCGCATGCGGGAATGGCGTGAGAGTGTTCAGTTGACTACCTCCTGACCGCAATACCACAAGACGTAAACGCTTTGCAATTCTGAAATTGAAGAGATGGTAGCCCGGTGGTTGGAGCGCTTGACTTGAGTCTAAAATTCGCAGGTTTGATTCTTATAACCATACGGTTATCATAAAAAATATACATTGCGAAGAAATCTCAGTTCACTAATGAGAGATTTTCTTATTGATAAAGTATTTATTTCATTTAGTATAAATCTAAGATACAGCTAAAATTTTATTGACTACAATACAATACTAAATGGTCGAATTTATAATAATTGTTGAGTCCTATATTAAATTGCTACATTCATATAAATGCATACTGTTTCCCTTCACATTTAACCCTGTCTTATTGCTATTCAAACATAAAATCAATGCTGTAAGTTGTATAGTTTTACAAATATTGTAAATTAGTATTTAGATGCTAATTAATTCATACAAAGGCTTGACCTACGACACTAATTAATGAATGCATCTTAAAAGATGTTGTTGGCACATATTTTATCTGTATATTAAATGAAAGTAATCAATTATTGTAAACAAGTTGTACTATATTGTTGTGTTTTCGTCTTTGTGGCGTAAGAAAACATTTATACACATTTAGAATTCGCTAACAAATATTTCAGTTAAGAAAGTTAAAGGAAGCTAAAGTGCGTCATAGGGATAATTGTATTATATCATTTTTCCTGTTTACAGCCGATTGTAGAATGTAATTCTATACACGTACTGAAATATCTAGGAATAGTATTGAGTATGGAGGTCACGGAGTAAGAACTTTGAACCTTCTGTCCCGTGTTTCAATGCCAGCGCCTGGCGCCTGCGCGCGCGCCGCTCCGCTTCCGGACAAAGACTCGCATTCACATCAAGGACCAGATCTCGATCTATCCGTCTGACTTATTGTTCATGTCAAGATCAATGGTCAATCCAAGTAACTGAATTAAAAATGGACTCTTGTTTGTTTGTACGGCAGCTAGAAGCTCAAAAATAACATTTAAAATTAAATATATTTATAATTATTATTAGATATACTATAGACACAGATGGCACAGGTTAAGCACGTCCTAGTTTTTGTACTACGAAAGATTTTATTCATCAATGTTTTGCTATCAAGGGTATAAGTAGTTCAATACAGTAAAAAAATTACCTTTAACATGGCTTTTATACATAATCAATGTGCCTACAGGCAATCAGGATGGACACAGTCAATATTTTATAGCTACAATGACCTACCAGAGATGCATTATAAACTTTAAATTACACTAGCCGATACGTTCCCACTTCGTTGGGCGTTAAAATATAGCATACTAGCTTTTGCCCGCAGCTTCGCTCGCGTTAATTTGGGGAGGGGGATTTAAGTAGCCACTACAAAAGACCGAACACCGACACTCCCACAAAAGATCGACCGACACCATGCTCCGTCCGGTGAGTGGGAGAGCCGGAGGTCCAACTCCCCATTTGGAGAGGGCGGGGGCTTTTTAAAGGCCGGAAATACTTCTGTGACCCCGCGGGTGTTGAAGTTGTCTATGGGCAGCGGTAATCACTTAACATCACGTGACCTGCCTACCCTACTCGTTTGCCTCTCTCTTACATAAAAAAGTAGCCTACATATGTCACTCTCCAGCACTTTAACTATTTCCACATAAAACAAGCGCACAAATACGTTGCTCCATTTTGACGTGAAACATGGACGAACAAAGAAACTCACTTTCCCGTACATAAAATTTCTTTGTTTCTGCTTTCTGATTGTGAAAGAATTTTCATGATAGGTTCAGTATTTCCGAAGGTTAACCTTTACAAACAATCAGAGTTAGAAACTTTACCTTGTTATAATATTAGTATTGATTAATAACGGGACTTAGCATGAATCCTTTATGAATAGTTATGTATATTTAAAAACAAATCGTGTCGCTGTTAATACATATAGGTTGCGGTGTCTTTTAACCTCTCGACCTTTTGTATAGCAGTATAGGCTTAAGAAGTCGATACATGTTTTAACTGTGATTCAAACATTAAATATAATATAAATAATTTGTATAAGTGAGTCACGACACATACATATGTATAATGTGATCATCACGTTTTGTGAGAATACTAACAGTAATACCTAATCATAATATAAGCAGTTAATTACCTACATATAGTGATCACGGTAAACGGAAAAGTACTCGTTGTTTGAGGAAAAACCTATATTGGTTTATTTTAATCTTAGGTAATGTAGATAATGGAAATGTCATATTCAAATCACATATTGAGTTCTAATACTTTTTTGAAAACAATATTGCATTTATGGCTTTTAGGAGGCACGAGCACAAACCTGATTTAATTATTAATGTTATTAATATTATAAATGCGAAAGTTTGTCACAAATTTATGGATGCAAGTATGTTTATTACTCTTTCACGAAAATAACTATTGGACAGATTTGGATGAAACTTTACAGTAATATAGGTATAGAATAACATATAGGTTACAGATCA
>JADGIL010001680.1:0-13567 GCA_020352625.1 Cactoblastis cactorum
AAAAAAAAAAAAAATAAAGAAAACCGTTAATAATAACAATCTAAAATCTTAAAACAGTATAAATTCCTTTGTGTGTAGTGATTAAACCGCGATAAAATCCGTTAAATTTGTTTCATTATGTCTAATATTCGCGTAAACTTAAGAAATAATTATAGATTGTGAGTCTAGTTGTGTATCTTACGTCGATGATCTGATAAAATACTTGACATTGTCCACAGAACAATCGACAGAGCACCTTCGGAACGTCGTATACATAATGCAAGCGTACACCCTCCTATGTCCAGAAGAGTTCCTTACCGGAGCCGGTGGTAAATGTATGGCGTTACTGGAAGACATGTTGAGCGACATGAGGATCGAAGGAGTGATCACCGTGCTCAAAATGGCGGAGATTTGCATTAGTGTCTCGTTTCCGGAGAGAAACGCCTTATTGGGAGTCAAAGTTATATGGCCTATCCTGATTAGGGTTATACAGTAAGTAATAGAGTACATAATGATTTAGATAGCGAAAAAAAACGACTTTTAAATTATTTTTTTTAAATAAATTTGTTGAATTTGATGTAGTTATTAACAATAGTAGATTACACGTGGATGAAGTCGCGGGTATATGTTACTATATTATGTTAATAGTTTATTATACAGGCTATTGATTACGGCTTCGCTCGCATTAATTTGGGGGGGATAGAAAGAGACAAAACTATATTCCATACTAATATTATATGTAAGTGCATTTGTTTGTTTGACATTATTATTTGATTAGTGTGATTTTTTATACCACAGACTACTTTTTGTCCCTTCCTATTCCCGTATATGACGCGAGCGAATCCGCGGGCTAAAAGCTAGTTTATAATATTAGTATGATTAAATGCTGTTAATGTTTTTTGTTTCAACCAACAGCTGCCTTTTAGAAGGTGACGACCTCCCAATGGTTCTCTCAGTGCAGCTGTCTCTTGTATCGAGAGTCATACTCCTATCGTCCGATCTCTTCTACAAAGCCGTACAAGAAGCGGCAAGTACATTAGCTGAGTATGATCGGGATCCTGGGAAAGTCCTCAACAGGTATGATACTTTTTATGTGAAAACGTCTTTGCCGCCATATGGGGAAAATCCAATAAATATATATTTTTCTTTTTAATATCTGGCCAGTTTTAAAGATGAATCAGTTTTAAAAAAAATTATGTCAATTACCTAGTATAGTCTGTTTTCTAACTATAGTCTGTTTCTAAACATTCGATATAAATTATTGTTTTTCTCTCACCAGATCATTATGTTAGGTCTAAACGACTATCAACTGATTAATGCCTTTCATTTGAATCTGACATCATATCAATGATAACTATTGCAAGAAGATGTATTTGATATATTGGAAAACAAAATAATATACGTATGTATATACATATATTTACGTTTTATAGGTTCCTTCAAGTATGGACAGAGAATATGAACTTGGTAACGCAAGTGGAAAGGTGGAAAGTTGTGGGTGAGTTAATTTTTTTATATTATATATTAAAAATTGTCTAATTTTAAGCTAAAACATTTACCTACATGCTTGGAAACCTATTAGCATAACGAGGCACACGGACGCAAGAAACAACTATAATATCATAGAGGGCGCCACTGAATAGTCTGACGTAAGAAACAGCTTTAATTGTAAAGAGGGAGCCACTGATCTTGTATTGTTTTCAGCCGAAGAAGGCGGTGTATCGAAATAAACTATGGTTAAACAACCCTGTTGTGTGTATTATGCTAATTTATTGGCGTACGTAATGAGAATAGTAGTAGTAGTATAGATAATAGTAGTAGTTGGAACTAGCTAATGCCCTCGTCTTCGTCCGACCAATGCATACTATAATATCTTGCCAGCCTCTTGCTCGGTTACAATAAATTATATCCCTCGGGAACTCGTAGTTTTATAGGCTAAGAAATAAATTTTTTCGTGATATCTTCAAAAAATAACGAATCACTGTAATAATATAACTGAATAAATAATAGAATCCCTGGAATCATTAAAACTTAAAGTATCGTACAGTCGACCACAATTAAATATGCAAGGATAAAAATATTTTTTTCTCCTACACACTACATACAAATTACTATGTTTTCATCACACAAATACCTATACTCTACAAAAATACCAATTTATGCACGCACGGTAGTGCGCGGTACACACAAATTATACTTAAAACATTAAAATAATATACCTACTCTACTGCCCAATGTGCAAAAGATGCAATTGGAATATTTATGATGGTGCTCTTATAGATTATGAGCTAAGCGAGTGCCTTAGTCCTGAATACAAATGAGTGGGAAAACCAGCCGGATCGACCTTGCAAATACCATAACATTGGAGTCATTGAGGATGACATCCAGCCATGAGAAAACGATGAAGATACTTTATATATAAGTTAAAAATCTCGAAGATGTAGGTAAGTTTTACATACTAGTTTATCAATTGGCACAAAAGCTGAAATCTTTTTGTTTACCATACTTTAGTTAATACTAGCGTCTGTGATCCGAATTCCGAATCCAGTTGTACATACAAACTTTCACCCCCTCTGTCATACTAAATTTCACCCCATCTAAATTAATAGGTAATATTTGAAAAATATAAAAAAGTATATTAACCGCAGTCTGTTCCTTTATTGTTACAGATACGGATCCAGTAAGTATAACGTTTTTATATTTTACGGGGTAGATAGCTAAAAGGCCTGAGACTCGAAGGCCAAACAGCTGAATGCAAATGAGATTAATATATTGTTGTTTTACCTCGATTGACTTTTACAATCTGCACAGAAAGAGGAGCAGCCTTGCACATTTGTCTTTCGCTCCTAGACCAGCAAATAAATAGTTGTGGTTTTGTTTAAAGTTTATTTCGATGCTATTTTGATTGCTACATAATGCCAAAATGAACACAAATTTAGTTATAATGTTTAATTGCATTATTTTAATATTACTACATACAATAATTACATACATTTATTTGATATTTGTTACATTTAAATAGGTCCAGGCGCAAAGCCCAGGATCTTAAAACCATTACGCCTTATTCATAAAAAAAAAGTAAACGAAAACTTTCATAACGTTTTATGTCTTCTTCTTCAATGTTCTTCGATTAATTGCTATTTGAATAAAAATATTTTGACATTAACTTATTTTTTTATGAATAAGGCTATATAATAAGGTTATTTCTCTGTTTTACATTTAACGTAGTAGTATCAAGAGTCATACGAGATTTTAACATAAAATATAATATATAGATTAAAAATTAGTTTGTTCTCTCTGACCGGTATAAATTATATATTTAGGTAAAGTTAATAAATGAGGATCATCAGAATAGGCGCATACAAATGTGGAACGTTATACATGCGATTATTGTTATTACTTTTTACAATACAATTATTTGTAAATTTCGCAAATCTGGCTTATTCAATTATTTTTTATTTTGCATTTTATGTTGTAGGTATTTTCGTCAACTTATTAACTATAATTTTTTTTTTGTGCATTATAAATATACATACAAATTAGGATGGCATAAATATTCAACATCAATACTTTAGTAACATTATTTTGTTAATTATGCTTAATACGATGCGTTCTTGTTGAACTCTGATAATGGGATAGCTTATAAATCTATATTTGGTACTGAAAAATCAATAAAGAAAAATTCTGAATTGCACGTCACTAAGTTATATAGGAAAGTGTGATAATAAATCAAGCTCAGAAAAAAATAAATAATATATCTACTAGAAATACAAAACAACAACGGCTTATTTTCATATTATGCGGCGGGTCCTGAATTAAGGGATATTATTTCAGGATACAAACACACTGATGTTATCAACAGAAAATTGTAAATACAGCATACCTATATCAACTTCTTATACCTTTCAGGATAATTTTTAATAAGTCATATAGGTACTAAGCGAGTAATTAACGTGATGTTAATTTGGCTTTTAAGTAGGTTACAGGTTAATTTATCTTACTACTTAACCTTAAAAGATTTATATAATTACAAACTTAATAATAAATAAGATACTTACCTATTATATAAGTATATATTGGCCACATAAGAGCAATTACTACGAATATTTTGATGTACAAAGTATTTTAGGTTATATTAAGTATAACACCAAGTATTTAGAGCGGGCCTCCACCAAGTTTGATCGAAGATGAGTTATGCAGAGTTGTGTTTTGATTAACTAATATAATTTCGATCATAAAGAGCTTATTATTGTAAGATATCATTTTTGGTTTCATTCACCACATTCACATTCACATTCACAGTCCAATTGTTTCATTCACCTGATAATTTTAAATAACGGAACTAAAATTAATTTAACGAAACACAGTTCAACACATTAGGTACTTCGCTCAAATTTGATGAAATCTGGTCCTTAAATGTGTTCATTTTGTGCAAAACTTTAAAAATTCAATACATTTTCACCGATTTCACTTCACTGAGTTCGTAAAAATCACAGTTTCTTTGAGTCTTCTTTTGCAGTTTAGATAACGCACCGTCACTAGGAACACTTGTCCTTCTAGAATGTTCCAACAACAATCTTTTTCTGATTTTAATTATTTCCTCGAACTTGAAAAGCAACTTAACACTACCTTTGAGAAAAGTCTTGCCCATGATATTCACAAATAAAATGTACTTCAAAAAGACATCGAGCAAATACGATCAAATCAACTTTTGCTCATTAAAATGGTTTAATTATTTCGGTAGCAGTATTCTATCTTCACTGCATAAAAAGAAATATTTCCTTTCTCATATTGGCCAGAATAGTGGTCTATATTTAAATTTAGTTGATTCAGGCAACCTCTACGTCTGAGTCGGAGTCGTCGCTGTAATGTCGTGGTGTGGCGGGAGCGGGCGGTGCGGGCGCAGGAGGGGAGTGAGCGGGTGACAGCAGCGGCCTCGCCAGCAGCGGCGTTCGACCGCAGCTGCGCTCCTCTTGCAGCTTGCGCAGCCGCTCCTGCTCTTCACGCTTTTGTTTCCGCCATTTTGCTCGTCGGTTTTTGAACCACACCTGTTGTGATGAATTTTACATTAGTATAATACCTTATTTACAAGTAATATTAAGTAAGTAGCCTTTTGTTATAAGTATGTATTTTTTCAAGTGCTAACACATCGAAAAATGCATATTGAAAACTAGGTAGAGACAAGTACAACATAGCGGTTATACGTATAACCTTCATAAATAAGATTGCATAGATCTGAATGTTTATCCCAACTTAAATAAAAGAAAAACTCTATGACTGTAGTTAACGAGAAAATGTCAGGGGTAGTTCATGTAAGTAACAAATCTTATAATAATACGGACTTAGGTAATATTTGCATCTTTCATCAAAATCCATTCAATATGATTTCGATTCATCAATGACCATCACAATATCTCGAATTTATAATATTGATAGGATTAATCAACCCATTCAAAATTTTAATATTCAATATTCCCGCAAGAAGAAACTGTTCCAACAAGCCAAACTTCGGGCCGAAAAAATTAATATTCAATAATTTTTAGATCACCTCGAGTGAAAAATTGTACCTCGGGGTTTTTAAATATTTATGCATTGGGAGCCTTTACAAGTGCAGCGAGCGGTGAACGGGCGATTAAAACATACTAAAGCTTTTTTTTTTTATTCGCGGACAATCGAGTTGGCAAAAATATGTTACAACCGCTACCAAATCAATACCGGGTGCGGAAAAAAGTAGGTTAGTGTGGAATTATTTGATAGTTCTGGATTAGATTCCGTGGGTGCTTCCACTCGAATGAGCGCGGATAAGTGCCACGGCGGGTGGTCGTCCACTCGCTGCTATTGTCGCCTACATATCACAACAACATGGTCTCCTTACTTCATATGTCTATTCACACGGTTTGACATGCTTATTACATTTTTCTTAGCATTGTGCCTTGATCTATCTGCTATTTACAATATTGAAACGTAACAGAATTTTATTTTCCGTATCGTCAATATATTCAATTGAGTAAATCGAAGAGTATTAATCTTGTGAGTAAATCGTTTAGCCACGATTTGTAACTACGTTATATTATTACGGCCGCCACAATACGCCACAAATGAAATATAGTTAATTTATTTCTAGAATCTACGTCTGTTTTAATTCTAGATGTCGATATTAATGTAAACAAGTAAGTAAGTACTTACGAAACTAAGAGCAATAAACACAAACCAAAAAAGTTACAGATTGCCTTATGTTTAATTAAATAATTCAATTTACCAGTGAAAATTGTCATTCAGCCCCCCAGTATTGTAAGCGAAACCTTATAAACATTGTGCTATACAACTTTTCGTATTGCTTTCAATTTAATTTGCTAGCTATATTAGTATTGTGGGAGTTAATTGGCTAACAAGAGTAGGCTGGGGCTCGACAAAAGCGCTATTAACTTTCGGCGAGTTTGGGTTTTGGCACTTAGGGGCTCAGGTCTCATTCGGCGGCAGCCAAGCGCGAATTATGTTCTGCCACAGGCAGACGACGGGGCGTTTCGAAACGCGCATTGTCCTTCCTCGCCCACAATAAGATTACCCCGACGTTCTTTTGTCAGTCGCTGATTGGGTCGGCCTTAACTCTCATTCACTGAGGTTATACAAACATACCAAACACCAGCGATCAACTCTTCAATGAATATTATTATAATCATAATCATACGCGTGGTTTGCTGAAAATGTGTTGGAGATTTCCCTCACTAGCACAATATAAGTCTAGCATAATGTAAGTCATAAATAAACTACCTTTTAGGGAACTTACTTGAATAACGTGCTAAACCTAAGCTACGCCATTGTTTTTCCTGTACAATGTGCCAAATTTCCGAAATCTATTGTACCCGTCAACGTTCTTGCATCGTGCATAAATAATTTTGCAACTCATACCTGCCAAAGACAAGCAAGGCCTTTATTGAAAAGCTAAACCGATTGTAAATATGGGAACCCTGCCTTCAGGCGAACCTGCCTGAAAGTACAACATAGAATCGTTAAACAGATTACGTAATTAGTCTTTGACTAAGACGTTGTTAAAGTTAGGTATAGGTTTAAAAGCTAGTGGAATAATAAGTATTAGTTTTTCTCCTTTACGGAATAAAGAGCCCCTAGAGTCGCGAGAGTCAAATGCTAACTATTAGTAGGATTTTGGGCTTATTAAGGCTTATGTAAATTTAAGTGAATCCAATTTAACGGTCATTTATTGACATTGATTTTTCTAATTAATACGGACAGCGAAGTGTAGCCAGTACATTGATGACCTTCGCTTCAAGACCAAAAGCAAAGCAAAGCTATTTGAATTTGTGTTGGTAATCTGGTCGTTGATTCTGAAAGCGGTAATGAGGAGTGTGGGAAGACTAGCATCTGTAAGGGAGGGAGCCCGGGGCCACAGGAGTCACGCCTCGACACCCATCTACAGACACACGGCCTCCGCTACACACCGCCTACTCCGGATGCACATAACATCGGATTGTTTACGTTTCATTTGGTAATATTCCCCGAATATGTACTGATTGAGATCAAACAAATAATTGTTTTCTTTTAGTTTCTAACTATAATCAAAATTCACTGTTAAACTCAAAAAAGAAGGCTACTAATTTGAAATTTCATTACGTTCAGATTATTAGTTATTTTCAGACATTGTTTCATAAATTAAAGATCAATTAGGCTGAGGTCTATAGTTAAAGCCAAATCATTGGTACGTTAAAATGATGAGAATATTATAGAATCCATCATGAAGGATTACTAAACGCGACTCGGGCTTTTAAATGCGAGAATGTTAATGTATAGAGCGAAAATTCAATAAATTGATTAAAAAAAATATGGCCGATAATTTCTTAAACTGACAACTATCAACATATCCGTCGGGTACAGAAATATGGTTATTATTGAAAACTTTAAGAGGCTTATCTAGCTAATAAAAAAGATAATTATAGTCTATTTACTATAAATAATTGAATAAAATACAAAATAACTAATTTTCCCAAATAAATTTTTGAATACTAAGTATTCCAAAAAAAATAACATAATTCAGTTATAAAAATAAAATGCCAAGCATAATACAGACAAGATACTCACTGATGTTATGTCAAGTTTATAAAATGAAAATACACCTACAATACCGAAGAAAATAATCGTGTGAACTACGCGAGCCGGCGCGCGGCGGCGGGAGGCAGCGCGCGGCGAACCGAGCTCCGCTCGAACTTATTGTAATAATGTTTTGAGAACAAACAAACCCGCCTTGTTTGAGATTACAATTACGGTTTTAGCGAACTGATTTATTAATGGACCGCCTGATCTGCCGCTGATACTTTAATGTCGATTTAATTTACATTCACCGGCGCGGCTCTCTAATTAATAACGTTGTTATCGTCGGTGTTTCCGCTCCAATTGTTTTTAAAGTATTAATTCGAACTGTTATATCGTTTTTGAGGAAAATATATTTGTATCTATGAGTATTGTTTTTCCGTGTATATGGTTAGTAATTTGTAGGAAAAGATGGAAATGATACTTACTTACGTTAAACTTTTAAAATATTTTTTGTCTATTAAAATATATTAATCAAATATTTACATAGTATAATGCATAATTAGATAATAATGCATTCATTATTATGGTGGAATGGATATTTAGACATATTGAGAGATTACATATTTAGATATATGTAGAATTTCCTGTTTAAATTATTATAATACATTTCTAATAGGTACTGCGGCAAATAACCTAAATCTAATTGATAAACTTTAGAAAATATACTCTAGAAAAATATCACGTAGTTTAATTCTTTATAATTCTTCCTAGGAAGAAAAAGTAATTAGTTACTAAAAGAACATTAATTAGTCAATGCGTAATTGCCAATAAGTAATTAGGCGTTTATTTGAACACAAGGTTATTATTTATACCTCAGCAACTCGTGAAATCTCTCACACCTGTCGTGATCCATCTCCCCATTAGCCGGGAAATGCATTAGTCAATATTAAAGACGCCATCCGCGAGTATAATTCCACAAAGGGCACTTCAAATCACACCCATCTCTATGGGAGGAATGTCAAAACACTCGGCCGGAGGCTGTGTAAAATATTTAGAGTATGGAAGTGTGACAAAAGTTTAAAGAAGAACAAAAACGACCACACCCTCTTCTATTTTGTTTTCTAATTTTAATTCTTAGGATTCTATATCCAAAAGGTAAAAACGGAACTCTATTTAAGGCTAATCTGTTCGTCCGTACCTATGTCTACGCGTATGTCACAACCTCAAGAACCGGGATAGCTACACAATTGAAATTTTCACCGATGTTGTATTTACATTATATTTGTATTTAATTGTGTGTTGCTGTTGTAACAACAAATACAAAAAAATAGAATAAAATAAAATATTTATGGAGCTCTATGCAACAAACGTAATTATGCAAAATTACGGAACCCTTTCGAGTCTTTTATTAGTGGTATGAGCCTGCTGCATGCTTTTTTAGCCTGCAGCATGAACCGGGGCCGTACCACACTCCCAGAGAAGACCGACGCATGAATGGCGGCTATCAGCCGCCATGCTTCGTCCGGTGAGTGGAAGAGTTGGAGGCCCAACATCACGTGACCCGCCTGATCGTTTGCCTCACTCTTACATAAAAAAGTCTAATTTGCATTTAACTACAGACAATTTTGGTAGCGAATTCCGGGCTGAGAAGGATCACCGCTGAGGATGCACCTAGGAATGCGCATGGATGATGATGACTTTTAATTTTTGGCTTTGAGTTGAGTTTATCAAAGTGACTTTCTAAAATTCATAAAATCTTAAAGAGGAAGTTACCATTATAAATGTATTCTATTATACACAAAAGAATAACATACATATAAGTACGTTATTACTTTTGCTGCGAAAAAGGAAAGATTTTTGGAGACCTTATTAAATAAAAGTTTATTAACTACTTATTTAGATAATAAAATGAAAGCTTCTTTCAATCTTTGTAGTAACTATTGACAAGAATTGTTAAGGGAACTTTTTGTTTTTGATTAGAATTTAATCACAGTTTTACAGTAAAGAAATCTTACATTTAACGATAGTAATTATTTTTCAACGAACTACGTAGTTTTTTCCTAAAAGCCATTTTGTTTGAAGGTTCTAAGTCTTAGTATCTATTCCACATCATTTTTATTCTGTGTCTGCGACTGTATCCCCTCGGCTCTGTCACTTCGTATCAATTACCGCACGCAAACACCCATGTTCTTTTAACACTGCCATAAAGTCCTATCTGCGAACAATGCCAGCCGAATCCAAATTCAATCGTCAAAGAGCGCTTTAATAGGACCCCGATTTGAACGTAATTCAAAAAAGCACTTTATACTCACAACTTCCTATCAAAATAACACTTAAAACAATACAAATACGAACCAAATTTGCAACACTGTCCCAGCCCGCCCGAAGGGACGTTATGCAAACACGGCTCCCCTAAACGTTATACTTTGAAAACAATAATTTGTATTGCGTATCGAATGTGTCTATAAATAATAGAGTGGCAACTACGAATATTTAGAAATGTTACAATTTTATTAGGAACGATTATGAATTTATAACTTATTTTAAAAAAATACTGGAAATACGTACTGAAAATAATTATATTTATTTATTAGTATTTCACGTCGAAACGGAGCTAACGAATTATTGTGATTTTTATGTGGAAATAGCTGTAGTGGTTGATACTGATATAGGCTACTTTTTGTCCTTTCTATTTCACCCCCCTTCTAGATTGACGCGAGCGAAGCATAGATTAAAAAATGAGACATATTGTAGTGTAGCCGTGCGATATTCAACTATCGACAGCGTTTCGATACAACTATCGATATAGTTTTAAAAAGTACAATAATTATCAATAATATCATTAGTAGAATCGATTCATAATTATCTAACAATACTATCGATTGTCTACAAAATATTGCAAAGCAATACTGTCAATATTGTCGGATAGTGTTGTAATGTATAATTGTAATGATCCCAAACAATTATCGATACTATCGTTGCCCTATCTATAGTAAGGCCTTTTTGAAACTATTAATAATCCAAACTATCGATAGATCAGCAACACTAAAGTATTATATATCAACCCCAAATGCCACAATAGATAGTTATAATTTCGTCTCTTGCTGATACATAATACTTATGTTTCACTAATTCACGAATCCAAAATAACGAGTCCAAAGATAATTATACCAGGGTAATATAAGATAATTATTAGATGAAGATAAAAAAATGAGAAAATTATTAGGTTTAGCGTTATCAATGTATGTAAAAGAGAAAGTGACTGATATACCCAGAGATCAATGCACCGCAATAACCACTAAATAAAGAAGCCTGAAATTTTGCATGTAAGTTCTGTATATAACGTAAGTGAGCACTAAGAAAGGAATTTTGGAAATTCTACCCATAAGAGTGTTAATTAAGGGATTGTTGAAATGCATTGTAATACGGCGCGAGCGAAGCTGCGGGTAAAAACTAGTTCTTAATAAAATAACCTGATAATAAATAGATTACTTTTTTATAAATAGACTAAAAGAAATCATGTATACAAGATACAGATACTGTACCACGTCTTTATCCCTTACGGGGTAGACAGAACCAAGGGTCATGAAACTCGAAGGCCACGCTTAACAAAATGGTGAATTTATTGGTGGAATGAAGATTCATAAGTAATGATAGATTGCTAGCCCCTTGCCTATGAGAATCCCAAATTTAAGCCCAGAAATTTACAAAAATAAGTACTTAGTTTATAGCAAAATTAATATATAAATATATAGGTAGTTGCCTATTAAAAATGACTCATTGATGAAAAGAGTAAAAATATTTATTTCAAGTTTATTTCATATTCGAAGAGTAACAAGCGTAAAATGAAACAACTTGGAGCCTTTGATCACTTCACATCGGCTCGCTGCGCCGCTCATAAAGCGTTATTGCGAGGAAAAGACAAAATGGCGCTGCTTTATTACTTAGTAACACATTGCGAACGTGTTTTATAGCTACTTATTTCGAGATAACTCCTGGGGGAGGCTGGATGACAAGGAAGCGCCGAACCAGCGCTGGGCGGAGCGCCACGCCCACGGGCCCGATGCGACGCTGAATCAATTTTGTCACTTGTTTCGTTTCAGAAATATTTTTCCGTTTTGTTACAATGCTCTGTAGTTACAGTGACTGGTTAACTTGTACAAAGAAAATTTAAAGAAAAATATTGAATTTTATGACGTTAATATTCATGTGTTTTCTTTTAGAAATTAAAGCTTATTAAGTGATAAATTATGTTTTTTCGATGACATTAACCATACCATGTTACCATGGCTAGTCCCTGTTTATTAGGTAAAAAAATCTTAGTAAAATGTATTTTATCCTTCTGTTACTTATACCATAAGTACCATAAGACAAGTCTTGAATTAGCTGTGGGGCTTATTAACTCAACATATAATCTAAACATATAATTATTTATTTGTACATTAAATAAATAATACGTTGCTTTATTTAGACTTTATTGCTTACAATAATCACGATAAATATAGACAATAATACATGTGAAATATTTTATAATAATCTTTATCAAAAAATTAAGTACTTAATTATATCAAAATAAATTTATTTATTTTACTTATTCATATGTAGGAAAACAATTAATAGATGAGCTACGAGTAATCGTAGAACTCGTAGCATTAACTATGTATCACATCATAGTATAAAACAAATTTGCTTTCCGCTGTCTGTCCCTATGTACTTACCTATGCATAGAACTTTAAAACTACGCAATGGATTTTGATGCGGTTTTTTAATAGATAAAAACCTTCCTAGTGAATCACTCGCTAGGAAGGTTTTTAAACCCATGCGGAACTGAGGCGGGTCGCTAGTTAATTTATATCTATACAAATCAGATTAAAACATTAGCATATTAACATTAATATATTAGTAAGAAAATATTATCTTAAGAGCCTTTGTTCTTTTCTAGTTATAATAATATACACACGTATTATATCCAACTCGACAAATCAAACAAAATTAAAATTGGCATGCGGCTTCCAAACCTTTATTGTGTTTTAATTATAAATGTCAAAGGAAAACATACCAAGGGCGAAATTAAATAAGCCATCCTCATTTAATCAGACAGTGTCTCGCAAGATCAACATTGTCGTCGATGCGGCGGAGGCAGAGCCCCGGGCGAGAGCCGAGCCAAGATTACACGTCACTTTAATATTTGATTTGTTTAAAGAGTTGAATAATGAGTAGAACAATTGCTGTTTTCTTGACTTTCTCTGTTTGAGGAGACAAAACAAATATTAGTATTGGTTAATGTGATAGTTTTTGTTACAAAAGATCATTATTAAGTATTATTTATATATGTAAGTATGTAAAAAATGTCGGTACAGGTAAGTATCCTTCAATTTATGCTTTTTAGCTTATTTTATTTAATAGGTCGGGGAAAAAGTTTTTTCGCATTTTTTAAGAAAATTCAAAACATTTTTAAATATTGTTTATTGACATTTAACCAAAGTATGTATGTACCATTTTGTTCGATAACCTTTTGCCATCTTGTAGGTATGGACATGAT
>JADGIL010001690.1:0-13614 GCA_020352625.1 Cactoblastis cactorum
CGGCCCTCCCACTCACCAGACGGAGCATGACGGCTGAAAAACCGCCATTCAGGCGTCGGTCTTCTGTGGGAGTGTGGTACTTCCCCGGACGAGCCGGCCCATTCATGCTGCAGGCTAACAAAGCAAGCAGCAGGCTCTACACCACTACAAGTTGTGGCTCCATACCACTACAAGGTAGTGGCTCCATACCACAAAAAAATTCGAGAAATACAAGGTAATTGACAAATACATAAAAAATAGTAGAATTTCGACATTAATTTTAAATTCTTGTGCTATAAAGACTAATGACTTATCAATATTCGAGAAATATTCCAGGTAATCGACTAATGCATTAAAAATGTACCGTGTAAACAATTACAAAAACGGGCACGTAATTGTTTAGACCATTTACAGCCTTTAAAAACTAATAAAGCTAGACGTTCGCGTCACGATTGTGATGTGTGAAGTGAACATAAAACGATAACTAATAACTAAGATATACACGTTATTTTACACGACAAAAATCTTAGTTCACACATTCTCAAATGGTTTTAATACTGGCCACTCACAATTATAAAAATAAAATATACGAACTAAAAAATGTTATTATTAAACAAATAAATTAATGCGAGGCCCAACTTCTCCGCCCTCCCCAAATCCAAATGGGGAGGGCGGGGGTTTTTAAAGGCCGGCAACGCTTCTGTAACCTCGCGGGTGTTGCAGTTGTCTATGCGCGACGGTGATCACTTACATCGCGTGAACCGCCTGCTCGTTTGCCTCCCTCTGACATAAAAAAAACACGCCTATTTCTGGCGGAAATATAGTCTTTGGATTTCCACTTGCTACGATCAATCTATATTGATTCCTCTACACACATCATTCTCTTAAAACACGACCTTAGGTTATGGGTGCTCTTACAATAAAATCTCCTTTTTTAATAGTCTCCAATTTGGTCGTAGTACAGAAAGACAAGAATTTCAAAAATAGAGATACAGGTACAGGTACCAATAACAATATTATCACGTCTTTATCCCGTACGGAATAGACAGAGCCAAGATTCGCGGGACCTCGAGAAAGGCACTTAGCGAAATGATGGTCTTATTGGTGTAATAGAGATTCAGAAATAGTGACAGGTTGTTAGCGCGACGCCTATGAGAATTCCTGTTTCAAGTCCTTTCCCTTGATTGACTTTTACAATCTGCGCGGGAAGATTAGCAGCTGGCACATTCTACGTTTTTCTTTCGCTTCCAGACCTCTAGGGACTCTATTTTGAAGCTTTATTCACAGCATACAGAAGGATACATATAGTCACACCTTCTAGCCTAATTTTCAACTGCAATTTACCGCGTTAAATTCTTATTGATCTAGTAATCAATATAAACAAATTGACTGGTTGATTCATACCTCAATTATTAATGCCTTGATAAGCTTCTTCCGAGATATGTCACACTCGGAAGTGCAGTAGTTGACCTCGGTATATGTACATACATAGCCAACACGATTTTACTTACTTACATAGTCATGTACTTACTAGAGTTGTAGCCTTAACAGTTATTATAATAATAAAAAATTGAGTAACAATATCATGACAATTTTAAGTAATGGGACCTCTTTTCAAGCAAATAAAAAAAAACAAAGACGCTGGCGCTGCGCAGAGATGTTGCATCTCTGTGCGTTTTCTACCGAATCTATCAAATGGAGTGTTCTGAGGAGTTATTCGCAGACTAAAGTTTCATCATTTGCGTCTAGACGAATGGCGGTCGACCACCGTTCGTTTTAAAGAAACTTTATACCACGTACGACCACGCTGTGGACCGAACTGCCTGCAGCGGTGTNNTGTCTATGGGCGGTGGTGATTACTCACGTGACCCGCCTGCTCGTTTGCCTCCCTATTCCACAAAAAAAACACAAAAATATAGTTCCTAAATAAGTATTCTGTATGTATTAGATTCCGATTACCCATACATCTGTTGTCATCATGTTTAAAATTGACCTTCAATATTATTGAACAAACAATAATATATGTATGTATGTACCAGCGAAACAAACGAATAAAAATATTTACAAACATTTTTAGAGGATCACGCTCTATCTGGGAGCACGATAGTGCCCCCGCAAAGACGAGCCAAACGTGACGGTAGAAAAACGACCAAGCCGTTTGACTAAAATGTTTTGAGTATAATGTAGAGTTTGTGAAGTTAGGCGTGGAATAGGTAGGGCACACCACTTTTCATTGTGTTTTTGGTGGGATTTGTATAGTCAAATAGTAAAATATTTATATATACATATTTAAGTACTAGTTTATGCTCGAGATGTCTTTCGCGCGTAACTACTATTATCAATATCTCTAGTTCTAAGCGGCGTATGTACTTAACATATTATTTTCGCTATATTTTAAGATACAACTGTGTAAACCGTTTGAAATTCCACCCATATGCGTGATATACGTATAGACAAACATTCTAAATCGTTTTGGCCCCTCACGATGATATTTTTAAAGTATCATCCATGTACAGACATAGCCCAGAGTTTTATTATATGTATAGAAGATTTTACGCGAGTCTGAATACCAAACAGGAATTGTTAGTGTGTCGTAGGGGCACACATTGAAAGATCTATGCTTGTGTGGCGACTCTACGACACACATTTACAACATGGCTGAGTTATTTAGCTTGTTAACATACCCTACGAGTATTTATTTATAGAATAACTATTTATAGACGTGAACTTTGTTAGATTAAGTAACCGTAAAAATATGCCAGAATGCGAGTTTTCTGTTTCTTACATAACGTGATAATACGTCTTAAACTTAATATTTATCAGCTTATCATTGTTGATTTTGGTCAAGTTACGTTTTTTACTCGTATAGATTTTTACTAGCTTTTGGACGGATTTGGATGAAACTCCACAGGTAGAAGGTTATACATTAGAATAACATGTAGGCTACAAATTGTAATTATTTTGATGTAATTTTGGTCGTAATGTAACGTAAATTAAGTCCAGAAAAAATCTGCTCTCTGAGAGATATCTTGGCGTACGCTGCCTAAACCATTGGAATTACATAAAGATGATGTACCGTAGGATTGTTTGACATAAATAGGTTTATGTGGTAGACCAAATTCCACGCAAGCGAAGCCGCGGGCATAAGATAGTTTTCAATAATTTAAGAAAATGTATCTGCTTCGTCCGATGAAATCTGCAACTTTATGTTAAAATATTTGTCATGACACACTAATTGACCAATCAGCTAATGTGATAGGACAGTCAACGTCCTAATTACATTTTACCTTTTGTTTTCGGAGTGTTTTTCCTTGTTATGAGCATAAATTGAAAATTATTATAAATTTGTGTGATAGAAAACGATCTCTACATTTTCTTATCGGTTTGTATTGTAAGTACATATTTTCAAGGAAAATGATAATATACTAGTACTGCAAAACTTACAAGTTTACCGTTCACTGCATACAAATAGTAATAGTCGTGCAAACAATTGACGTCAGAGAATCTTTATCATTCAAGGATTACACGAATTAACTTGCTCAAAGGAATTTAGGAAAAATCTTCACAGTTTCGTCAGTCTCGACATTTTCCCCCACCCAACCCATAAAAAGAGCATCTTCCCTTTCACTCCCACACTATCCACCCTCCCACTTTTTAACTTCATCGCATTCTTAAAATAGTCTGGTAACAACAAATATAAACGTAAACAAAACAAGCGCCTCATAATGAATCATTACCACGTAGATTAACGGTTATCTCTAAATTAATTATACCGCGAGTTAAATTGAAACGAGAAAAAAACGTACCTGCCGGTTGGCGCCGGCATGTCGTGCGGTAGAGGGGGAGAGGGGTAAAGGGGCAAGTCAGAGATGGGGAAAGAGGGGTGTCGGCGCGGAGGCGGTGGGGAATATGACAGTTGAGTGAGGTCAAGCTCGATGCAACGCAACGCGAGAGAGGAGCAAGTTATCGTTTTGCCTATCGTTAACTTGTTATAAAAATAGCGTCAATTGTTTCTACAGAAAGTTAAATACTTAATAGTATTACAGATTATATAATACTAATACTAGTAATAGTATTACAGATTATATAATACTAATACTAGTAATAGTATTAATAACAACTAATTGGTACTAATGTACTAATTAGTTATAGATACTTAAAGTGTAACAATTAAATTAATAAAATTATTATTGCAATACAATGACAATTAATAAGTGATCAATTGCAAATGAATCAATTTTCCTACAGCATGTTAAACAGAGCGAGATGTAGCGGGATTTTGCATATAGATAGTTTTAATGGCAAGAGGTCATAAAAACCGTAAACTGTCTTATTTATCTTCCAGGCAGAGCCAGGGTTACAACTAGTTGAGTAAAACAAAAGTGTTATTTGCTTATCAAGAAAATGGAATAAATGAGGGTTTGCAAAGGTTTCTAGATATATGATATTTGAAATAAACCTATATCGCTATTGTTTATTTAATTAACACGCAATAAATTAATTTTATATTTAATGATAATTGTATTGATTGCTGGGGCGTACAGATAGATATCTATCTAATTTATTTACAGTAAAATATGGAAGAATCTTGATCTAGACACGAGGGTAGATATCAGAAGAATATGTCAAAGACCTTAATACCTATCTAATCAATGTTTTTGCAATAAATATATCTTTATCAAGGTTTAATGTACTTATTTATAATCATAATAATTTAGATTTAAACAATATGAGCAAATTATGAGTTGGGGACATATCTGATGTCCTTCAGAATGTATAAAACCCGTATAGCCTAAACTCAACCTTGTACGATATCAAATTCCAAATCATTTATCCTTGACATTATATTAGTACATAAAAGAAAAAAAAAAATAGAAAATTTTAACGACTACGTGTAAACTCGTTATCGTGCATACGCCATCACTAGTCAGGTCAACCCAGAACGCCCCTCGCGCGCCCGCACAGGCCCCCCTCCGGCCATATATAAGCCAACTCCCACACGCGCGCCGCGTCTTACGTTCTAACGTCGCCGTGTAGCTCTACGTCTCCACGGTTACAAAACCACGCGCACATAATTGTGAAAGTGTTGCTTTAAAAACGCGATTTCTCGAGTGAGAGTACTTTGCCGCGCCGACGGCCGCCGAATACCAACTTCGCAACAGTTAAGTGGGAGAGGATTATCTTGTGAATTTTTGAGAGGAGAGGGTTCAATGGAAGCGAGGTTCGTGACCTGTCGCAGTGTCCAGCAGATCAAGCCGCCGGAGAAGAGCCTAGCGCCGCCGCCGACGGTGAAGGGGCTCTTGTCCCGTTTCGGGAGCCAAGCCCAGGCTTTATTTGCACCGAAGAAACCCCGTTTCGGCTCGTCAGTGGCTATTCACAAACTCCGCGAGTCCAAGTGGTTCAAACATGAAGAACAGAATATATTATGCGCTGTTCTCGAGTCAGGATTCGTTCTCGAAGTCAGGGCAGAGGACCCACTGCCGCCAGACTCTACATTATCGCCAGACTACCATATGTACGCCATTGCCATGTGGAAGAAGGGTAAAGGTGAGTCTAAATCGAAATATATTACTCGCTAGCCTTGTGAATCGAAAGTTATTGAAATGTATTGAGGGCGGTCATACGTGCGCTACGCAAAGGAGTTGGAGCTGTACTAAAGTTGGCTTGGCACGATTGGTCACGGTCGCACGTAAGTACACAACGCCTGCAGAATAGAATTTGTACATAATTCATTCTGTCGCGTCCGCACGCCCCTTGTAATTACATCAACAGATGTGCATCGCCGCGTACAAGGATGACCGTTTTAAAAAACCAAAACAAACAGTATTTATAAAGTTGACTCTCAATGGTAAGTAATAAAAATCACCGTGTTTCCTTGACACGAAAAGATCAAGTTGTGACATGTTTATCTTATCATATAGCAGTTATCTTACGAATTAAGAATTACCAAATAAATTTAAGAATATGTAATAATTTGTCAACAGAAAAAACAAAGAACCCGGAACAGATAGAAATATACACAGTGCAACAGAAAGGTGTACGAAAACGTGTCGTCAAGACTACACTGGGTGCCTTCTGGAAAAAAGACTCTGTGATTCGCATCAACAACGTTGATGACAAGCAGGAGACGCCCAACAATGAAAAGGACATCAGAGCCAAGGTAAAAACGACGTGAAAGATAGAAAGTTTCCAATTCCTCAAACCCCCAAATGAATCGTAACACAATTGGTGAATGTTTTGTAACAAAGTTCAAACGCTTCCCACAGCTTCGTTACATCATTAAAGGCTATTAAATCATTATTAATGATTTATTGCGTTAAGATGAGATGTTGCGGACCATTAATTACAGTTCGAACACGTTTTATCTGTTTACTTACAATACAAACAGCCTTCAGTGACGACACAAATGTCTAGTCACGAGATTAGTTTCCTAACATTTTGCAACTTCGCACCATCAGGTGCAATCACACACTAGACGTATTAACCTCATTCGAATCGTAAACAATCCTTGTCAGTGTGCACATTTGTTCAAATACGTTAAGGTCTATTAAAATTTACTCGTGCATTGTTGGCGACCTCATTTCATGCTAATAATCGTTAAAACAGATGCATTGTCATGATTGAGTTTTCGCGGTTCGCAGGCTTCTAGGTCTTCTTAAAGACGATCCAATTTAACAATATCATTACGTTCTCTAATCTCATCAACATGTAACCGAGCTGTCTTAATGCATGAATGAATTCGAACCTTAAATGGTGTATCTTTATTGTCTATCGAACTTAAAAGTTCTCCCTTCAAATTTTCAAAATGAGTAGGCTTGCGTCAGAATTGGAAACCTCTCATTTCAGATAGCGAAAGCCTCGTGGGGCTTTCGTTGCTTGGCCACTGTGACGTCACAGTGATCTCTGGAAAGGCTACTAAGGAGCTTCTACTGATTGCAGCTGGACATGGCAACTAAGTCAAGGTTCGAGAGGAACTGGCATAATACGCTGCATTTCGTCCACTGGTGTCGCTATGGAGAAACGCCACAGGAAGCTCGCATGAGACAGGTAATTACACCAATATTTGAACATTCTATTTTGTTTTTACTCTTTCAATATTTCTCAAATGTATAATTGCTACACGGATGACTAAAGCTATACGTGTATGAATTCAAGTAGTCATTTTATCAACACGCAAACAAACAAAAAAATACATATATACATGTTTTCTGCTAAATGACAAGTATTTTTTTTAAGTATATAAAACGAAGACCGGTCTTTACACAATATTAAAAGACGTGTTCGTATTCATACTGACATTATAGAAAATTTTTAATTCTTCATTTACAAAAGAACGTACAATGTTTTAGCTGCAGTTTTTGAAGTTAGTCGATCTGTACAATATGGCGTTTTTTCAATCGTGTAGCTTTGTCTATTTATAAGAACATTTTAAACGTCTTTCTCATTATTTTTCTGCTTGACGAGCCATTGCATAAACATTATCATTTCGCATAAAAAATCAAAATATCATTTAAAAAAATCATTGCTTTCTTCATTATAATTCAACCATGAAAATAATCCACTTGACTTTGGTATATTTTCAACATCAATCACGAAAAAATAAGAACAATTGACGGTTCTAAACATATATTTTTAAATGCATGCAATATTTCAAAGGATGGAAATGTAAAGCTGTCCTTACAACGCTTATTGTCCTTTATTCTTATTTACCTATACATGTGCGAGGTGTAAAGACAGTTTTCTAGTGTTATACCATTCGATTCGCTTAATGTGAACGTGAACGCATTGTGGAAATTTCGATGGGGCCTGATACATTGAAAACCTGGTTCGACGGAGGCAACGGCGGTCATTCATCAAGGGAGCAATGCATGACGGGATCGACGAATAAAGAAAGAGATCGCAAAAAGTAGCAATTTTGTTACAGATCAGCTTAACGACGTCGAAAACACCCATGATTATCATCTTTTGATGGTAATCAGTGAGGCGCTTTGGACCATAACAGCTGGCTACAATGATACCGGTGAGGTTTTGAATTTTACTCATTGGTTTGAGATACCGGACTTCAATGTGCCCCTATGTTTGTGTTATGAGTTTAATGACTCCAAAGTCAATAACATTTATGAAATCAAGTAATTTGACATACTTACATAAGATACGGATGATTTTAATACAATAACGACGGTAAATATTTTCGTTCTACAGTTAGATATTTAAAAAAAAGTTCCAAACTGACACAGTCAGTCAAAAAAGTACATGCCATGATTAACCAAAATTAGTAAGAAAATTTGAAATCTACAAGAGTCACAAGAAAAAAATTCTACATTATTTTTCGCTTACGCATATTTAATATTAATTATTAAAGTACCATTGAGTAACAATTGAAAAACAGGAAAGAACAAAAATGTACATTTTGTACTCATTTATCTACTTAATCGGCTTTTAATAGCATTTGAAATACACGGAACTCTGAGCGATAAAATACTAATATCTAAAGAATGTTAATTGGTAACAATTATCTTCAAAAATTCAACGAACGTTACGGTGACAACAAGTTGATTGATCACTTTCCACTTTGATCTGTGTGACGTTTATGAAATACTAGCTTATACCCGCGGCTATGGTCACGTCCCACGATTCCCGATCACGTGGGAATTTCGCAAAATCCAGTCCTATCAAGCACCAACGTCCTAAAAGGAACGCCAAAGCAAAATTACTTTTGAAGCTATCACAACAGTGAAGTAGAAACGCAATTAAAATAAACAATTGAATATTGTAGAAATTTTTTGCAAAAAAAAATGAGATGTCATAGAGCATATTCAAAAACAACAGACGCAAATTTAACAACAGATAAGCATTATTATTTCATAAAACATCAATATTACAAACGAGATTGTCAACATAACGATATAGTTTTCTAAATATATATCGTTATTTCAGTGAAATACGTATTAAAATCGGTCAAGTAGATTTATGTTAGTCCATTACAAACAAAATACATTACCTCCTCATTACTTAGTCATGATGAATATAAAAAAATATATCCGATTACAAGACAGATTTGTTAGAAAATATGTAGATTAATCCACGCCTTTCACGATATCAGTTGGTAATACGGTCTTGGTATCGAACGATTTAAGCAGGTAAGGAATCTAGCATAAAATAATCAGTCATGCCAATATAAATATTGAGGTTACTGCGATAACCAACTTTGCAACACGATCAATCACTATTAACTAATTGTCCAACGATAGATAACGCGTAATGTCACACTAACGGTTTAATAAATAATAATTTTATGTTGTCAATGATTTATTAAAATTTTACACGTCCTGGACTTACTTTGGGACTAACTCAATCTGTTTAATAATTATAATTTAATAACATCTCTATATATTTATTGTTCTCAATAAGTGAATTGTATTCATCTTTATATCTTTATGAGAAATAAAGTTCTTTAAATCTGTATACTTAACTAGATACCCGTGCCCACTTCGTTGAGTGATAAATTATAGTCTATAGCACTCTTGAGTAGTGTAGTTTACTGATTGTGAATCTTCATCATTGGTTCAGTATTTCCGAAGATTAGGCATTACAATCAAACAAAGTTACAAACTTTACTTCTTTATAATATTAGAATAGATAGACACTTCCATATTTTTAAGAATTTTTTGAAATGAGGGACGAAATTTCGGGACGCACGAAGAATAAACTTTAATACCAATATAAAATAAAAAATAATAAACTAGAAATTTACCACAGATAACTAATGAACTAGAGACGCTAATATCTTTTTTTATATTTATTTGTATTCCTTTTCACAAAACTCATTTACAATGATTAATAAAGTGTATATATTTCACAAAAAAATAAAGTCATAAAATCTTGTAGATATAATTACTAAATATATCAATTTATTATTCTTATCACGATATATTATTGGTTGAGATTATACTTATGATTGCCTATACACATTGTGACAAAACGATGTATTTTCCCCATTCAATTAACTATATGTTTGTTTTACAGCAAGTCAATAACTTTTCCTTGAAATTTTATCTGTATATTGTGTGTGTTATGTACTACATTTTGTAACGGTGATCGGTCTTAGCAACATATTTATTGTGTTATAAAAATATTGCGTACATTCGATCAAATTTAGTAATCATTTAACATATACATATATCATATTTTGTCGAGTTTCCATCAATAATACGATATAATTGATGGAATAAAAATCATATTCATTGTTTCCAGTGAATTAAGAATAAAAAATATACAATAGTTACATTCCTCCACATTTAGGTAAAAATGTGCCATCCCATTTTGTAAACTATTAGCAAGCCCAAAATAGATTGTATCCCAGCTAATAATCCAATTTCATTGTTACAGATAAGCGAGTCGCTCAAGTGGGGCAACATCGGAATGAACATGGGCGTTATGCTCGTCAGTCAAAACCAGAGACAAGGCAGAGAAAAGGCAAAATCAGTCTGAGTACAACTTGCCAGCAACAATGCTGGCCACTTCACTTGCTACGCGTGTTTCTGGCCACCACGGCCCAAGAACATCGCCAACGTCTAATTTGAATTTCGAATTACGCTTCTACGACAGCGAAAAGGATATTCCTTTTTTGAATTTCAATTTTGATATTATTTATTTTTCTTTGCTCTATTCTCTTATGTGACAGTATTCTTCTTCTCGTCTCTCTTTGATTTGCTCCACTTATTGAATCGCTCTATTCGACTTTGAAATGCAAAATTTAATAATATCTAAAACATTCCTGATAAGATAAAAGACGCCTCCTAGGCTTTTGTATTGTAAACTCTTTGATATAAAGTTCTAATCTATTGATATTACATTGTTTATCATACGTTAATCTTAACATAAACGATAATATTTAAGAAGAAATCATATTATAGTCTGAGAGTGACAAGCCTAGTCTTATGAGTATTTATATGATTTTCTGATTAAGAAGACTGTTTTCATTTTCTATGAAAATTATTGTTGTGTAAGTGAGCGATGACTGCGAAAAATACACAATTGAGAGGACATTTTCTGAAAAAAATATTCCTACCATCAAACATCACATTTTTCGCGGTCGAATAATTAAAAAAAAAAGTATTGTAATGTTGTTTAAAGTATTTTTTTTAACTTATAAAGCACACAGTTTGCGACCTAATGTTATGAGACAATCTGTTGTGAGAGTATTGTACTCGTTAATGTTCTATTTATAACGAAGCATTTTTATAAATAAATGATTACTTGATTATATTTTGTGTATTTATTTATAAAAGCGAATATTATAATATACATACACTCAATACATTGTAATTATAATAATTAAATTATAACACTTCATTAAAATTGCTAAAATAGTCAACCTAAAATAGTTGTTTGGAGGATTTTGTATGAAAATATAACCACAAATAAAGTTATGGTTGTAACTTAAGATTAAAGAACTGCTAATTTAATCAGCGTTTCTAAAATATTGAAAACTAGCTTTCCGCCGGCGACTTTGCCGGCGTGGAATTTCATTGTACTCGTATATGTTTTATTGCCAGTTACAATTGGTTTTAAAAGAGGACTTTCTAAACTGGGCAAAAATATATGATCCTGAGTAAAATACCCTAAATATCAGATAGGACACGATAGCTAAGAGTCGCAAGACTCGAAGGCCACGGAGATTCAGAAATAGTGACAGGTGCCTAGCCCATCGTCTATGAGAATTCCTGTTTCAAGCCCTTTCCCTCGATTGACTTTTACAATCTGCGCGGGAAGAGTAGCAGCTGGCACATTCTACGTTTTTAGAAGTTCAAAGAACTTCCATCACTTCCAGCACAGTTCTAAAAGTACGTGGGATCAACAACAGGATGCAAAGAAAAACCATTGTAACGGATATGGAATCCAGTGCCAATCGGATGAGTAATTGGAAAATACGGTATTCGTACGTGACCGCAATCGAGTGTAAAAACTGAGTCCTCATACTGAAGTCATTTGCATGTTTTTTTTTATGACAGAGGGAGGCAAACGAGTAGGCCCACCCTCCCCAAATGGGAAGGGCGGGGGAAGTTAGGCCTCCGTTGCTCATCACACTTTATGATTCGCCTCTTTATTTCATGATCATCATCATCATTATTTTGTCAACAGCTTACGAAAGTAAGGGAAAAAACTTATCTAAAAAAGTTTCCTTCCTTATACTCATAGAAAAAATCGACTTTTGAAGTTTCTATTTTTCGTTTGATGAGTGAGAAAGACATAGACTAACCCCACCCCCTCACAATAGACTAACCCCACCCCCTCACAATAGACTAACCCCATCCCCACAATTAGGCTAAAATAGGATTAAAATTAGGATAAAATTGAAGCTTCTATTCCTCATTTGGTTAGTGAGAAAGTAATCCCACCCCCGCAATGGCAAATATGAACGCACGGGTTTAACCCTCGATTCATGCATTCATAAGGTGCCGTGACCACTTACATCAGGAGGGCAGCATGCCTGTTTGCTTGCTGGGTTGTATAAAAAAATCCTACTTAAAAAGAAATATTTTTAGATAAATATTTTTAGCAAAATTTTTTTTTACAAAAACCTTGGAGATACTATTTCCATGTGAAATTATAAGTAAAATAACTTACCTGTTTCAACAGCTGCTCCAGCAGGTTTGTATTCATAGTTTCCAAAATTTTCAATCACTTACCTGTAAAAAAAAAAGATTTAATTAGTATATAATAATAATAAATAAATATACAGGAACAAATCACACAAATTGAGTTTTAGCCCCAAACTAAGTGCGAGACTTGTATTACGGGATACTAACTCAACGATACTATATTTTATAATGAATACATAAATAGATAAACATCCAAGACATAAGCCAAGCAGAAAAAGGTCATTTTCCATCATGACCTGACCGGGGATCGAACCCGGGACCTCCTGAGTATCGATCAAGTACGTTAACCGTTACACCACGGAGGTCGTCATACTGAACTTAGGCACGGAATAGTTGATACTTCGATCAACAAGAAAGAATTACATTCACAGTTCCGGACAAAATCAAACAATAATCGTCCTCACTTCAATACTCAACGACAACTACTATGATTATTTCGACAAAGTTCCATTTCCAGAATCGTGTTACAGAAAAATGAGTCTTAATGTGTACAACTTGAATCCATGTCTCAACTGAGACTAGTTGAAGTCTGCTCATTTCATGTCATTTATAAGCGACTAGATAATGCCCGCGACTTCGTCCGACCAATGGATAGCCCCTTGCTCGGTTACAATAAATTATATCCCTCGGGAACCGTTCATTCTTCCGGGATAAAAAGTAGCCTATCTTTTAATCTAGGTCATATTCCATCATCGTACCAAATCTCATCCAGATCTGTTCGGTCCAGATCTCAGACAGACAGACAAAAATTCTAAAAACAATTATTTCGGTTTCTATAGGTCCTATAAAGAGCCCCTGTATATGTTTTTCTTAAATATCTCCCATGTACAGACATAGCTCAGTTACAATTTTATTATATGTATAAATGAGCAGCATTTTACTGAGCACACTTTTTAAGCAGGATTGTGACTCTAGTTGTTTATCGTCGATGATTATGATGAGTATTCTACTAGTGGTATGAGCCTGCAGC
>JADGIL010001691.1:0-13986 GCA_020352625.1 Cactoblastis cactorum
ACATATCTATGAGACATCGTTGTATCTACCAATTTGTCCTGCCTGCAATTATTTAAAATATATACATTGTGTATTGCATATGATTTAACTAAATTGTAAAGCTCCTTTTTCCCTTTTTAGTCAGTCATTAGCATTTGCAGTCGGATATTTTGTTTTTATTTAATAATTGTTTTTATTTTAGACTTTTTAGTATGAAAGTCTAATATAAACAGCAAGATAAGAAGAACATATATTTAGAATCACCATTGAATTTTTATACCCCAGTTTCATTTATCACCCAAAATTCATTTTGATACCCCACTTGATGGGTTTGGAGGGGAAAATTACTTTTCATCCTTACTTTACTGATGTCATAAAGTCGCCATTTTGCATTTGTTATATTTTTTATATACCCAGTGTCACCCGTCATGTCGAATCCAATGATACCTTATATGTTTAAATCCTTCAAGTCGTTTAGGCCCTAGGAAGGAACATAAAAATCTACATACATACGCCCGCAAAACATAACTCTCCTGCTGCCGCAGTCGGGTAATGAACTTAGCCCAAGAAAATTAAGCATGAAATCATCATGTACAAAACTATAAATATTGACAGTGACATGCAAAAGTATTCCTTGTCGTTCCTTCATCTCTTTGCATGTTCATAAAGTTGAAAATTCTGTAACAAACACGTAATGTGATATGACGTAGTGGTGTTTAAAAAAGTATTCGATAGTGACTTGACTATCTTTTCACTTGACCTTGCCAGGCCGGTGTTTTTCTTATTATTAGGTATTTTTGGGAAGGGAATAGAGTATAATCAATCATTCGCCATATCCTGTCTCATCCAGTCACTTTGATTACTTACCTAGATCTTTAGTAACATACGATCATATTTTCTACAGCAGTGTGTTTTGAGGTTCGTATTGTGTGTATTTACATTTAAATCTAATATGTGTCATGTGAATTCATGTGTGGATAAGTTCAAATCAAAAAAATATTGATTAGTTTCGTTGCTGTGTATGTATATCAATAAATTGGTATATTTCTGTGAAACTGTTGAACTTTGCATTCAGGTGTTACATTCTTTATATTATTAATAGGCTGTTGTATTTTGTGATTTTTTAGTTCTTGTCACGCCTGTATTACACAACTGAATGTTTTTTGAACCTGGAGATAATGGTCGATATCATCGATTTTCTCAGTGATATCAAAAGAAATTGAACATTTATACTCATAACAGTACCTTTTTATAGGATTAGTTGCTTATACTCAGATCCAATTATGTTATGTTAATTTTTCAGAAACATAAAATATAAAATGGAGACATTGGAATTAATTTCTTCGAATAAGATCTTTGGAGGCTACCAGAAGGTGTACTCCCATGCATCAGCAGAGCTGAAGTGCAAGATGAACTTCTCAATGTATCTGCCACCTCAGGCAGATGGTGGAGATGTGAAGCTGCCAGTTGTGTTCTATCTCTCTGGCCTTACGTGTACTGAACAAAACTTTATAACTAAATCTGGATTTCAAAGGCAAGCTGAACTCGATCCCTCTGTCATAAAAAAAATACATGGAGTTTATTTTTTCTTTAAAATATGTATCATGTGAATTCAGTTTTAAGTATTATACAAAATTTTGGAATTTATGTTTAAACAATTTTTTGACATGCAGAAATGTATGTTGTTAAGTTTAAAAAATTTTTTGTGATTTACATGATGGGATGATAATTCATTTGAATTGAATTTACTACTTGAATTACTATATTTTATATAATACATATGTAAATTAACATCTAAGACACAGGCCTAACATAAAAAAAATTCTTTTCCATCTTAACTTGTCTGGGAATGAACTCAGAACTACTCAGAGTAACAGACTGGCATGTTAAGCATTATTCCATGAAGGTCATCATTTATTATGGCAAAAAATATAGGAAATTGGCCAGTATATTTTTGTTGTATCTGTCACACAGTAATGTTTACTTTTTAACCATAGGTCATCATAGATATGGGTAGATGTTGTCCCTTAAATTCCATGTATTAATTTTCAGATATGCAGCTGAGCATGGCATAGTTGTTGTGGGACCAGACACATCGCCTAGGGGTGTGAAAATAGAGGGTGATGATGAGTCTTGGGATTTTGGTGTATCAGCGGGATTTTACTTAGATGCTACAAAAAAACCGTGGTCAGATAACTACAAGATGGGTAGTTATGTTAATAAAGAGTTGTATGAATTAATCCTGAATGCTTTTGCCAATGTTGTTGACCCAAGACGAATTGGTATTATGGGACACAGGTGACTACTTTTACAATGTTTAGAAAAAAGAAAGCATTTGGCATGGGCTGTGACATTGGGTATTTACTGCAGAACATGTTCTTATTGATTGAAATTATTTGTGTAAAAAAATCCTCCCAAGTGTAAACTAGCAGGTTTATCTCAGGGTCAAAGGGCAAAAAGATCAGATTAAAATTATTTGAATTATCTTATCATTAAAGAGATAATGGAAATACTGTTATTACTGTTAAAGTTCATAGCAGCAAAATAATCCTACAACTTTGCTTTTGAAATTCATTCTTTGCTATTCAAGCAAATCCCCGATGAATATTGATCTATGTATATTACAGATTTTAGAGCTGCAGTGATACATTAAGATTAAGAAACCTTTGATATTAATAAATTAGTAGGATCTGAGATATTGTTGCTCATCTTCAACTGTAAATGTTATAATTAATTTGTTATTTATCTTGATTATTACAAATTTTCAGTATGGGTGGGCATGGAGCTCTTGTGTCAACATTACGAAACCCTGGTCTTTATAAATCAGTTAGTGCCTTTGCCCCAATATGCAATCCAAGTGCCTGTCCATGGGGAAAGAAAGCCTTTTCTGGATACCTCGGTGAGGACAAAAGCCGATGGGCTGAATGGGATGCTACAGAATTGGTCAAGAAATATGACGGACCTCCACTTACTCTTCTTATTGATCAGGTAATAGTGTATTTTTAGTTATACTGCATAATCTCAACTGTTTATTTTGTTAATTAAATCAGTCAATATTGGAAAGTAAATATAAGAAGTAACAACTATAAATTATTTATAGTTGTTACTTCTTATATTTACTTTCCAATATTGACTGATAAATTATTGTTTTATGTGATTGCATTACGTATTATGTGGGCTTCAATAATTGGGATGCCAAACTAAATCAGATCCAAAGATTAGTATTTACATTTAAAATATGTTGTGAATATATATATTTAAAAAGTCTAAAATAAAAATAATTATTTAAAAAAAAAACAAAAAGCCCAACTGCAAATGCTAATGACTGACTAAAAAGGAGAAAACAAGCTTTGCATATATTTTAAATACTTGCAGGCGGGGGGGACAAATTGGTTAATACAACGATGTCTCATAGATTAGTTGTGCCTTCTAAAATATATACAGCTTATTTTAATAATTGTTTTTATTTTTATATATGCAGTTTATTTTTGCTCTGCTATAGGTTATTAAATAATTTCAGGGTGCTGGTGATAAGTTTTATATTGAAAAGCAGCTGCTACCAGAAAATCTTGTTGAAGCTTGTCGATCAGTTGGTGTACCGGTAATTCTGAACTTGAGGGAAGATTATGATCATTCTTACTACTACATTTCAACATTCATCGGGGAGCATTTTGATTTCCATGCAAAGATCCTCAAGGCTTAGATCAATCTTAAAGTTGTATAAGAGCAAAGTACAATTTTTTTTCTGAAAATACAAATTATTTTTTATATTCTGTTATTATTTTTAGTACAATACATACATATTCATACCTATAAAATTATTTATAAAGGGGGGGATGGGTATGCTGCCATTTTCTGTGGTTCTGGTCGATAATGGTGTAGCAAAAATTGAAGAAGAATGAACTTTATTTAACGATATGTTACAAATTATGGCTTTAAGAAATCTCTTATAAGAATTCTCTATTTTCTAAATCTCTTTACAACAATTTTCCTGATAGGTGGTTTCCTGATAGATAATCACCTATCAGGAAAATTGTATTGATACAAGGTATTATTTTTTTTTTTTGTAAAATTATAAAAATATGTAGATTAGGCGTCATACATAATGTTCATGGTGTTAGAAATATATATAATTTTTAAAATTTTACAATTTTTATTGGTTAATTGTTATTGGAATGATTCAGTACAACAAGTCATAACTGTGCCACGTAGCCCATGCCCTCTATCTTTCCTCTTGTGTTATACTTCCATATTATCAACATTGAGGTTTTTAAAGCTACGCAACGGATTTTGATACGGCTTTTTTATATACATATAGGGTGATACACAAAGAAGGTATTTAAATCCATGCGAAGCTGGGGCTGGTCGCTTGTAAAGCGATAAAAACTGTCCTTTTAAATATCATTGTTAATTATGAGAGTGCACTCAATAAGATTTTTCTTTCCTTTTTTGCCTTCTCGAAACACAAATAGCTATTAACAATAATTTTCATTAGAATTCATAATTTATAATACGTGCAAACCGCAGCGAATAATATCCACACTGATTTAAAAGCGCTCCTATGGACATAAAAATTAAAAACGCCAACGTCGGGTTTTTATCGCGCGGTGAAAAGGCGCTCGTGCGAACGTAGGCTTTAATTTGACAAACCTTTGACATTGACAAACATTGATGTTGATGACGGATCGCGAACATGCTCTCCGTGCTTGTACTGCTTGCTTTGCTTTTCAGTCTCCTTGAGACGTAGTTACATTTGCAATCTGTTCAACAATTCCAATCAATCCCACAATAATTTATAAATAATAACATACCAATCAAGTGACGAACATAACGTGCAATCTAATAACACAATACTACTTATCTGTTGCATTCTGAAATTAATAATTAGTAGTATTACATTATTGATTTTAAACATTGTGTTCATTAATCTGTGATATTACGAAGTGTTTTCTGATAATCTTCAATAATGCCTGACAATTTTACGTGTATCACTTGCCAGGTGTTATTTAAAACACCTGAGCTACAACGAGAACACTATAAATTGGATTGGCATAGATACAATTTGAAGAGGAAAGTGGCTTCTATCCCGCCCGTTTCTTTGGAGGAGTTTGAACTTCGGTTAAAAGAGCATAAGGAAAAAGAAGAAAATGTATCTAGTGTTGAATCACAGTACTGCAAGTATTGTTCGAAGTTGTTCAATACAAAAAATGCATACAATAATCATCTAAATAGTAAGAAGCATAAATTGGCTCAAGAACATTATGAGACTGAAGAGCATAGTGACACTGATAGCTTTGTGAAGGTGGAGGCAGGTCAACCCTCCGAGCAGCCTGGAAAGTTTGTTGTTGTTAATCCAGATGATTCTGGGGATGAAGACATTGAAACAGATTCTGAAATTGAAGAGGTCAGTTAAGATTTCACCTATAAATGATTGCATCATTATTGCCACATAATGAAAATTTGTATGTAAATGTGTATGTTTGTTGAGGATGTGAGCTATAATATCCTGTGAATCTGTTTCCTTTGTTTGTTATAACCAATAAGTGTGTATAAAATATGTGTTACTATTATTTATATTTAATGTAGTATTTTAAAATTTAAACTTGTCATCTACTAAATACTATAATGCTAACACAATCATGTTTTGCTTTAATATCAATTTAGTATATTTGTTATTATAATTTAGATGAGCTTCTATTTATGATAAAGAAGAATTAGTTTGAATGAGCTCATTCTACAAACCACTGGAATATCAGGGGTCTATGTAGCCCCCTGATATTCTGTTAATCTAAGAAGAATGAAGTTCTGTTAATGTAAGAATTTTTTAATAGAACTGCTTTTGTTGAAGAAGATAGTGAGAAAAATGGTCAATTTCATATTTAATATAAATAAATACGGACATCTGTAATGATGATACTACTATCTAGTGAATTCATATTTACGAGGATAATATGATCATTAAAATCAATTATAAATTGTAAGCTTCATATTTCAATTGGTTTGCAACTGCTTTTATCCTATAATTTAAAACATTTGGAAATAAATTTCATTGCCTTGTTGGGGCAGTGATAAAATCCTTATAATCAAGAGATCCCTGGTTCGAAACCTGGCCAGATAATTCTGGTCAGGTTAAGTATCCCATAATATAAGCCTCAAGCTCAGTTTGAGGCTTACTTAATTTGTGTGAATATTTATTTTATGAATTGTTATTATTTTCAGTTGGATTCTGATGAATGGGAAGAATGTCGAATTAAAGGCAGCGACTCACTTATAAAGCCCCGAGACTGCTTGTTCTGTTCCCACCACAGTAAGAATATGGTCAAGAACCTAAAGCATATGTCGATTGCACATTCATTTTTCATTCCAGATGTAGAATATTGTGTTAATGTCAAAGGACTTCTCCTATACTTAGGGGAAAAGGTGTGTATAATTTTATTTTGAATTTGATGTAGTTAATTGGTCTGGTGATCTTTTTCATTTATTTGAAATTCCTTATTGTTTTCATTTAATGTTTTTTCACATATTTATGCAATTTTAATTATAGTTTTGGTTTTAATTATATTAGGTATTTTAATAAATGAAAACAAATTTATAGATTTCGCAAGGATACATGTGTCTCTGGTGCAATGACACAGGCAAAACTTTCTATTCCATGGAAGCGGCCAGGGCTCATATGGTTGACAAAGGCCACTGTAAGGTGCTGCATGAAGGACTAGCTTTAGCAGAATATTCTGATTTCTATGATTACAGGTATTTTTTATATTCTTCAATATAGGTGTGTTTGAACTCTAGATTAAAGAATGTTTCCTTCTAAAAATTATATTTGATTGAATATTAAAAAATTAAATATTTGAAATTAATTTTTTAAAGATAATATCTGTTAAAAATTCCTTATAATAATGAAATAAAAGCCATTCCATAAAATTTTGTATGCTGAAAAGATACTTTATTTAAATGGAAGTTTCCTATGAGGCTGTCATAGTCACATCAAGTGACTGAAGCTTCTATGTTAATAATAGATTTAAAAAAGAAATAAGAATATAATATGTGTAATATAAGTAATTGTAATAATTTCACAAACTGTATCATTATTTTTTAGCTCCTCGTATCCTGATAATAAAGATGAGGAGGGTATGGATGTGGACGAGGAAGTGGAAGGCCCGACGGCATTGGAAGGTGACGACTTCCAGCTGGTGCTTCCGTCGGGCGTCACCGTCGGTCATCGCTCTCTCATGAAGTATGTATTGCTTTACGATTTTTTACACTATTTCCGTACAAGATGAATAACACAGTGTTTTTTTATTCAAATGTAGTGTCATCTTACAATCTTAAAATTATTATTTCTAAAATGTGTATTTGTATAACATAGTGTGTTTATAAAATTATACTGTATAAATTTTCCATATTAAAATTACTAAAATTAATAAAAGTCTAACCTCTACTTAAAATGAAATACTAATATAAATTAAACTTATCGAAATGTGCAGTATCATCAAAAAGCCAAAAGCCGCTTTGCCGTAACATGCCCAAATGGTTGGCAGCCAATTTCTATAGCAATTTATTTGAGCAAGAAAATTTCCAGTCCTCTGGTATAAAGAGATATCTCTAAGATCGCCATGAAAAGAAAGGGATGATTGAAAAAATAGTATCATATACATATATGTGCACATAATTAATTTATTATTTTTCAGATACTACAAACAAAATCTATCACAGAATAGTCAGGCCTTAGTTAAGAAATCTGACCGCAAGTTACATAGACTTCTAGGAGTGTACAAAGCGTTGGGTTGGGCACCAAAGGAGCAGGCAGCTGCGGCCAAGTAAGTTTCACGAATACTATATTTTTTTAGTAAATCAGAAATAGTTTTAGTTGAATTTTTCATTGCAATGATAAATTATGTCAGCATACAAATCTCTTAAATCTTAAGTTTAATGTAGTTGTGAAAATCGATCAAGGGAAATCGTTTTCACCATTCTCCTCATAGGCGTTGATATCCTGTCATTTTATCAATACGCCCAGTTAAACAAGCCATTTGGGTTTCACGACTCGAGGCTCAGTCTACCAGGGGGTAAAAATAAAGATGTGACTATATATCCGTCTCTTTGTCCTTACAGGAAAGCACGTGATATTCATTTCATGAAGAGGGTGCAAGCAAAATGGCAGATGAAGCTTTCGTTAAAAAATAACAAGTTCCAAAAACATTATCGACCACAAGTCAATTTCTAAATTGTTATGTTGTTAGACAATTTTATTCTAGAATGTTTCATCACATACATATAATTCTGTGTTTGTAGTTGAAAATTGTTGAATCAATTAATAAAAATATAGAGTAGCTTCTCAATAGTGAAAAAAACTTGTTGAATCTAATACTACCTAATCGCTTAAACAATTAAAATATAAATAGTTGAATTCAACTCAAATTTATTTTAATTTTCCACTACCTTTCAGTGTTATCATAATAAAATGGAAAATTTAATGTTTTCTTTTGGAATAAGAAAAACATTGTTGTAAAATGTCAGTCCAAACTTGTTTCTGTAAAATAATTTAGGTATTAATGTTTGTATGTATCGTGACACGATCATCGTTAATGGCTGATAAGTGCACACTTGCAATTTTTTGGCAGATCTATACATGTATTAATATGTATTTTGTTTATTACACTAGTCAGTTATTACTTAGTATTATTTTCAATAAAGTGTTGACTTGTAATTATGTAAAAATGATAATTGAACCTGATTTGAATCTATGAAGATTTAAATTTAGTTAAATTTACATTTTTTACATTTGCAATATGATAAAACCCATACAATGCTGTTCGAATAAATAACTAATGTAAATCTCGACTTAATGAAATATTTTTTTTATCTTATTCTTATCAAAAATATTATTGTGCCGGAGTTGTATGGTAAAATCATTCACTTGAAAATGTCAAGTTTGGGCCAGGCACATATTAGTGATCTGCTTTTTAACTCATTTCTTTTGAGAAATATTGAAAAAGCATACGACAATGTAACAATGGTTTTTTATATTTTTGTTTGGTCAATATCAAATTTTGAGATATGTTTTTTTTTTTTATCAATCATATAGCGCTTATCAACGTTTTATCAATCACATTTACGTAGAGTTTAAATATCTTGTGTTGCGTGTACCACTTGTTTGTTATTTTAGCGAAACTGCCTCATGTTTTAAATTCAATATTAAACATAAAAAATAAAGTAAATCTTTTGCTTTTATATGAAGTATGAAACGCGTTCTTTTAAAATGCCAGAGTAGCGCAAAAAAATAAAAGTTCTGCTTAAGATAAAAAGAGATGAATAAATAATGAAACACCTTTAACTGTTTTATTTGTCACCTTTAACTGATTTTTTCAACTTGATGATTTAGATAAGTTAATGATAATCATTATATAAGAATGCAGTAATTTTTTTAGCCCTTTAAAGTATCGCACTGCTGGGCAAAGGCCTAATATAATTTAAACGTCGGAAAGCATCTTTTATAAATTGAGTCTGTTAACTTTATATTATAGTGTTGTGCTTCGTGACATATGAATCATACATTCAGTCATAATTTTAAATTTTCATCACTTATGAACTTGTAATCTGAAACAAGAATTGCAACTCGATTAAGCTTGAGCAGTATAACTATTTTGCTAGTTAAGACAATAAAGATCCTATAGGTCTATTTTATATGTATTTAAAAATATCTAATATAGTCCGGGAAAGTACTGAACTATAATTTTAACTCAGATAATTAAAAAAATTTATAATTAATATTATTTTTCTGGTATTTAAGTTTAAATATTAAAATTTATAACCGGGGGTATTAACAAAACTGTGGTTACTAAAGATACTTAATTATTACTTAATAAAAATAATTCTTTTGTAAAAATATATAGTTCCATCGTAACACACAACACAACAACTTACATTTAGGATGTCTATGAATATTAGCTGTATCGCCTATAGATACATAAAAAGCTATAAATGAGTATTCTTATGGGTTTTGCTATGGAAAGTTTGTATCGGTAAATCTAAGACTCCCTTCGGAACGGAGCCTCTCCTGGAGAAACCTAGAGCTGCTTTGAGCACGCAGAGGCCGGCTTCGATTGTGCGCCGGCGGTCGAAGTCGTCTCCTAGCGCTGGGTTGATTTCTACCAGATCCAGGGCTCGCAAACGACCCGTAGACCGTATGATTTCCATTAAAGTTATCGCCTCTCGGAGTGTGAGGCCCCCTCGGACTGAAAAATAATCAGTTAAATAACTAAATGGGTAACTGTTCCTAATGTGTATTTACTGGTATTTACGTATGAATATGTCGTTTGTAGTAGATAAATTCACAGATGTTTTACTCAATTATTATTTCAATTAATAGGTTGCTTAGCAATTATATTGATATATATTTTTAAAAATTTTGGTGACATTGTAGTTTTTGGCGCCACAATCTGTTAAAACCCTGATAAAACAATGACTTAATGAACCCATTAATTAGGCATATTAGTAGCGTGTTTCGTTTTTAAATTTTTACCCATTGATTTTTTTGTAATTAAACTTATTTTAGAAAATATGAATAAGTTCGATTTGTCATTGTTTATGTATAATAATAAGAGGATTCGGTTATCTAAAAAATAAGGAAATCAATTACCTTGACCGTTATCGCCTTATGAAAAAAAAAACATTTACACTAGCGGCCTGCCCCGGCTTTAAATATGTTTAAAAACCTTCCTTGTAAATCACACTATCTATTAAAAAAACCACATCAAAATCGTTGCACAGTTTTAAAGATTTAAGCATAAATAGGGACAGGCAGCGGAAAGCCACTTTTATACAATGTAGTGATACAACTACAAAAAAAAGTCAATACAACCTTTTTTATATAATATATAAGAACGATGTATTGACTAAATTTTTTTATATATCAATAAATCGTTCTTATAAATCAACGAACACGTTTGTATACTAACCCGGAGTACCAGTGCTGGGTGCTTCCAAAGCATCCAGCGAGTCGATGTCGAAGCTCACGTGGATCGGCTTCGTCCCTTCAGGATCCAGCGTCTGCAGGATGTGGTTGATGGAGTTCCTGATTCCGTGTCTGAAATCAAAATACATATACATAAAATGTTATTTGCATTTTAGGAGAAGTGGTAAACTTATTAAAAACAAAAAAAAAAAAATCTAAAATAATTTAATTAATTAAATAAAAATTCTAGTTTGTTTAGACTAAGGATTGGCAAAATTTTGCTATTTATATTTATTCGCTTTTTTTGTCAATAAATTAACTACTTATACATTTTCCATATGCTTTATATTCGAAGTACCTAAAATAAAAGAAGCCGTCATAAGTAGGTACATATGTACGTGTACTAACTTTCCGAAACAAAGCGATGCCAAATTGGCATGTTTCACCGGACGCTCATTACATTATACTCCATATAGGTATTACGCATTCCTAAGCCCTCTTTATCTAGACTATTCTTAGACTTGTATCTAGTAAGCTTATTTTAACGCCAATTTCTTTATATGATCAACCTAGTCAAATATTGATTAAGAACATATGTATCTATTTTAATGAACGTGTGAATAATAATTTGAATTGTAAATAGTGTTAATGATTATTTAGTTTTCTATTTATCAGAGGAAACTGAGGTCTTTCCCACGATTTAGATAAATATACTTAAATAGTAAGTAAATATTATAAGAAAATATTCCACCAATATATTTATTGCTCTATTATCCACGATTTTAGATATCAGTTTATATTAAAAATGACTTCTTACTCTTCTATGTCCTCCATAGCGAATGTAGGCACGTGGTACTTCTCAATCGCCAGTCTCTCGTATTGGTCTACTGAACGTAGTCCCACGTAGCCGAGGTTCTTTATTGAAAACCTGGAACAAACGTCGCGCCCCGAGGTGGTTTAAAAACGTCATAAATTATTAATACATATACTCATTATTAATAGTAACAACAATTATCTATAATTATAATATATAACGTAATAAATAAATGCTTTTCCATTTTCGCCTATTTTAAAAAGCAAACTAAAATCTCACTCATTATTTTTAAATTATTCTATAGGTACCTATCGTTTACAAAGTAGTCTACTTATGAAAATCTTTGTTGAAAATGTAATCTAATCTATATTTAAAATACAAAATATTTTTATATGAATTTTAGACCATCTGCCGTCTTCTAAAGATATTAATTTGATGTCAAATATTTCAGGCATATGCTGGGAGTGAGTAACTTGAAAATTAAAGTAACTATATATTAGCAAATACTTACTTCGGCACTTGCCAATCCATAGTAGGCAGGTAAGGCCAGTAGTCAGCCATCTCCTTGACAAGCAGCGCCACGGGCATTCCGTGTACTGAACCCGATCCTGAGGTTCGGTTGGTGTTGATGTCTGCGTGCGCGTCCACCCAGATCAGGATCATATCTTCATTCACGGAGTAGTGACCGTCTACAGTTCCTGGAAATACATCAGTATTTTTGATTAAATTTTCTGTCTGTGACGTCACTTTTAATTGTAAAAGATTTAAATATATTTTTCAATTACGAATTAGCTCTTACTTAAATAGCGATTTCATAAAAAAGTCAAGATAAACATCTAATTCATACTTCCATACCAATATTATAAATGGGAATACATACTAATATTATAAATGGGAAAGTGTGATTGTATGTCGTCTTTCACGTCAAAACGGAGCAGGGGATAAATGTGATTTTTTAATTGGAGATAGTTGGAGGGCTGGAGAGTGACATACGAGTAGGCTACCTTTTGTCTCTTTATATTTCCCCCACCCCTTAAATTTTACATTGTTAAATTACTGTTTTTTTCGTGGGCGTTACCTACTCTTTAGTTTATAGATATTTATAATATATATTGACATGTTTTTAAAACAGCATAATTAACTTGCATCAGTAGCTTATTCTAAAAAGTTGTCAGCTAAATTTAATTATTCAGAAGTTGAAAACGAGAAGATGTGAATAAAAACAATGATGAAGACAGAAAGATGCTTAAGCACAAAAGTGGGAAACATGGAGAGCTGTTCAATCATTTTTTCTTTGCGTGTCATCAAAGCCTTCGATGTCGATGGCAATAGTCGAATAAAACATTGGTCAATTTATATTTAGCCAGATGCGAGACACAGTATGCACAGTAAGTAAATACGTTATTTCTTACCCACTCCGATGGAGTGGTCTCCGCCTATTGTGACTGCGATACGGCCGTCTCTGAGCACCTGAATGAAAGAAAATATTTTATTTGGGGTGTATTAAGCACATATTTATATGTACCTAAGTACGACTAAATTTATTTTAAAATTAAAAGTAAATGTCAATTGTGTTAGAAATAATATTTACTAAATATATAGAGGATAATAATTACAGATAAACCTATTTGAATCCTAGACCAAGTTCGAACAGAAACAGATCAATGTCTATCCTGACCTGACTAGTGATAAGCCTACAGGCATGTCACCTATAATGTCGCTAAGTCGTTATAATTTATTATTTAAATACATACCTGAGAGACGCGTTGAGAGAGTTTCTTGTTACAGGCGGAGACCAGCGCCAGGTGTGACATATTCTCCACAAGATTTGAATCGTTGGTAGGAGATGTCTCAATGTCTCCATAGTCCTGGACATCTAGGCCATCTGCAATTTTAACGATTTTTTTTGCAATCCTTTACTGGGAATGAATAAGAAATGACGTTATTAAGTCGATTAACCATAAACATTGGTAAAAATTATCTCCGTATAATTTTTTTCATAAAGATATACGTAGATATTAGCTATGGCCTGAACGACTTCGAGCTTTATTGAAGTTTTTGTTTCCTTGACTCATTCTTTGTTAAGAGTTTGCTCAATTTATACAAAATAGTTTTTTATTCCTGCGTTATCCTGGTTGCATCCTCGTTGGATGGCGGTGGGGGACCCACAACTTAACGTGTGCGAACCACGGAATCGTCTTACTTTTTGGATAATCAGATGATTCAAGCTTGCAAT
>JADGIL010001697.1:570-10772 GCA_020352625.1 Cactoblastis cactorum
ATCAGTCAAGTACGTTAACCGTTAAAACATGACGTACCTACTCGTATGTAACTATCGGTTTCCGGGACCCACTTTTGCCTTACTTAATAATTATTTCAAAAGTTTTTTCAAGTTATTAATTAATATGCCTGCCCCATTACTCTGGAGGTCCCAGGTTTCACAACTGATCAGGTCATGATGGTCATTATCATATTCTGATTGGCCTGGGTCTTGGATATATTGATCTATATGTGTATTTCTATAAATATTTTCATAGAATGGGATGCTCAACTATACACACATATAACAGTATAGTTGAACACAATACAAGTCCCGAACTTCTTTTGGATCTTACAAAATCTGCGTAATTTGTACTTGTTTCTTTATATAATAATTATTCAATTATAGTGGTATGAGCCTGAATGAATGATGGGCCGGCTCGTCCGGGGAAGTACCACACTCCCACAGAAGACCGACGCCTGAATGGCGGCTTTATAGGACCTATAGAAGATAAAGCGATTGTTTTTAGAATTTTTGTCTGTCTGTATGTTTGTACGCGCATCACAGAAAAGCTACCGAACGGTTCGGCATAGCGATGGACTACGACCGAATTAACTACGATTAAAAGATAGGCTACTTGTAATCCCGGAAAAATGTACGGTTCCCGAGGTATATAATTAATTGTAACCGAGCAAGGGGCTAACAAGATATTGATCGGACGAAGTCGCGGGCATAGCTAGTAATCATATAAAAACTGTCCGCTTCATTTAGCTAATGAATAAGCTATTTAATTAAGTAGTCAATTTAGATTACTTGGAAATATTACTCACATTAAGGTGACGTGAACTTGGAAGAATACAATGGTACTTACCTACTTACATACATATGTATCTGTATCATACATATGTAAGTATATAACTGTAATGTCAGCACATTTAACCTCAGTCAAGTTATTCGTATTTGTGTTCAATCAGTGATTCAGTGAAGGCGAAAGTTTGACTTTGCTAGTTTTATTCTAGAAACAGATAGACATTGTATAAAATGGCTAGTAAAGGAGCATTGATATTATCTTTATACGCAATAATATTTTTATCACAAAACGTGTGCGGTTTTCCACGAGATGGTACATTTGCGGTCGTTGATGGTGTGAATGAAAATGATAATTCCTCACCGAAATCAAAATTGGACGAATCTGTACATGAATCCTTAAATAATGGTAAGTTTTAGAAAAATATTTTTATCCTATTCCATACTCATATTGATAGGAGAAAAATAATTGTTTTTTGTTTCTATCGTGTAACGAATAAACTCATAAACTATTAGATCAATTTTATTGACATTTAAAATGTACATTGCACGTACTCTACATGTCCCTCCTCAATATTTTTATATTAAGTATAGCATTATTATACTTATTTATATTTTATTTGTTACTCGGTCTATTACTGCCGTTTGCTTTATCTATAGTTAATAATTTAATGTATGTTCTATTGCACTGGATGCAATTATTTAATGATAGAATAAGATCTGGACAATAAATAAAAAATTAATAAATCAAGTTAAACCGTTCCCTCCCATTGCCTGGCCCGGTAGCTACATGTATGTACTAGCGTGAATCATCTTTTATCATGGAAAACAAGTTAGATTGTACTCATTGAATATTTTATTCAATTACAGCAATACCGTCTGCCACTCATCGTGTAACATGCGAAAACCAATATGAAGAAGCTACAGAAGAACTGGTCTGCCAGGAGCACTGTCTACCCAAAGGATATTCATATGGACTTTGCATCAGCAAAACGTGCATTTGTATCTAATATTTCGTATGAAAGTCCTGTCCTCAAATTATACCGTTACCCATTACCAAGCATAGCTTATGTATAAAATTTTCAGGGTGGGCATGGCCCCCGGAAACTTTTGATGGCGAAAACAGAAATTCCTTTTTATAAAAATTTAAAATATAACAAAATGCTTTTAATTCAGATTTGCATTCATTGTGTTAATAAAACATTTGAAAACTTCAAATGACACGTACCACGTATGAGCACGTATGACCACACGAGCTGCCTGCAACGGTATTTCCGGACCAATACCACATCGGAACCTTAAAGAAAAGAGCGTATAGATCCCTCAAAGGCCGGCAACGCTTCTGTGACCCCCCGGGTTTTGCAGGTGTCTATGGGCGGCGGTGATCACTTAACATCACGTCATCCGCCTGCTTTTTTGCCTTCTTCTTTCATAAAAAAATGCACTCGTGATAAAAATAAAGTTATGTAATCCATATAGTGACCACTTCTATAAGGTGAAGGAGCCCATCAGAACTAGCAATCTCACCCTCAAAGTCTAACGCTTGACTTTCAATTCTCACGACAAATTCTCATATACGGTCATACTTGTACGTATACAGTCATACTCGTGTATGACTATATACTCGTATATACATCTACATAATACATCCGTTCTTGTTATACTTAAATGTGAAAGTGTGTTTGTTTGTTTGTTTTTCCGATTTTGATGTCAAAATAGAGCAACGGATTAGTTTTTATGTAGAGATAGTTGAATTGAAATGCTGGAGAGTAACATAGGCTACCTTTCTATTTATTAAGTTTAGAGAAAAAAATGGCATTATTTAGGTAAATATATCAAGTCAGCGGAAATTTGAAAAGATGTGTGCGTTGAATAAGCGCACATAAATAAGATCATGTTGGTCTCTTTACTTAATTGCATCACAATAATATATGTAATTAACGCCTAACGAAGTGGGCACCGGTCGGCTAAATGTTTAATATTTTCCTTGAGTATGCCTTCGTCGATGGCCTACGCATTCAATCTAATTTCCCGTAATTTTGTAAATTGTCATAAAACCTGAACCGCAGGTTACAGCTAGGAAATTAAAACCAAATAAAGAAAAATAGATCATAATATATTTCTTATAGGCTTAATGATTTCTTTAGTTTCACTAAAATCGTTTAAACCTTGATATTTGTATATGTACATATTCTGCCTTTCTAAATTGCAAATTGGTACATACTAAAACTAACAATTACAATACGAACTATATTAGTGTTAATTATTTTATTTCATATCTTAAACCTAGTATTTTTCATAGGAAGCACAAAATAGCGTCTTCCTTCTGGCACAACTGGTTCATTACTTTGATTTCTCACTCAAGATTATAGTCTCCTGAAGATCGATTGCCGGAATTGTAGATTTAGTGTGTACATTATGCGTACAAATGAGGTCAGCTTCCTCTGATATCATTCTGAAACTAAAATCTACATCCTGTGTGGATGTCAATCGCGAAACAATTACAAAACGAATAACATATCTGCCTCGATATGTTGCCGCCACCATGTAGATCTGTTTTTTCTCTATAAGATTTTCTAATAATCTCTTAGTTATGACATCACCATCTTTTAATCTGAAACAAACGAGTCCCATCGAAGGCTCAGGTTCAATAATAAATCGATCGTCATTTTGCATTAATTTGACAAAGTACTGGGCAAGGCTGATCTGGTTTCGAATGTGACTACGTAATCCCTCAGCACCGTATATTCTTAAAACAGTCCATAATTTCAGTGATCTAAATCTGCGACCCAGCGGTATTTGCCAATGTCGGTAATCTGGTATATTAATGTCCTTTTTGGTATCGTCCAGATAAATTCTCTGGACGTCGAATGTATTGATTAGATCGTAGCCATTTTTAACCCACATAGCGGAGCAATCGAAATGTACTAGCATCCATTTGTGTACGTTGACATCAAAGGAGTCAACATACTCTATACCTCTCATGAGATATCTGTATTCTGGGCAGAGGAAGGCGGCGCCTGCATAAGCGGCATCTACATGAAGCCATACGCCTGCTTCATTGCATACTGGCCCCAATTCGTATAATGGATCGAAGGCGCATGTCCCTGTGGTACCGAGGTTTGCAACAACATAACACGGTATCCAACCTTGGGCTATATCTTCTTCAAATGCAGCTTTCAATGTCTCACCGCGTAGTCGTGCGCCTGCGTCAGATTTAATTAATCTCATTTTCATTGAACCAAGTAATCCTGCCTTTTCAACTGATGAATTACATTGGTCGGAAGTGTAGGCAACAAGCTTAGATTTAATGATCCCTTCATCAAGGCTCGGATTGTTTTTCAGTATTTTTCGAACCATTTTTTCTTTAGCGACGAGTAATGCGAATAAAGTTGCTTCACTTGCTGAACCCTGTAAAGAACAATGAAAGAACGATGAGTAAATAATAAGTAATTTAGTCGGACAATTAATACTTATATGGATTTCTTTATAACTGATGTATATTTATGTAATTAATAATTATATTTTTACTTCTACCTGTTTAAGTATCGGATTTAAGTATACGAAGTACCTTTTTACTTGATAATATAATATTATTGTTACGGCCAATTCTGGCAACATTAGAATTGGTCACAAACCATTAGATAATTTATGGTACATGGTTTTGACACTCTTGTACATAGGTAACTTCCGTCTCCGCTCACCTATGAGCTAAGATACGTTTTCATAATAAAAAAGATTGTGCTCGCAAAAACCAGTATTTAATTTACAGTTCATTATATACATAATGACACATACATAGGTATATAGTCTTAGCCCAATGCTAACAGTTATAGACAAGAAGTAACTAATCTGTACCTACAAATAATAAAATTATGTCTGTGCGTATATGGGAGATATTCAAGATAAAAATGTCTAGGGGCTCTTTATAGAGGCTATATAAAACAAACTATTGTTTTTAGATTTTTTTGTCTGTATGTAAGTATACGTGCATCACGCAAAATCTACTGGATGGAATTGTATGCAGTTTTCACTGTTTTATCGTAGAAGGTAAGGAACTTAAAATGTAGCGTAGATTTCATTTTGATACGTCGCTTAGGACTCGAGAATATATTGACAGTAATAGTTACGCGCGGACAACGTCGCGGGCAAAAACTAATGCTAAGCTAAAGTATTTTTTTATGTCAGTGGGAGGCAAACGAGCAGGCGGGTCACGAGAAGTTAAATGACCACCTCCGCCCATAGAAAACTATAACACCGGCGGGGTTACAGAAGCGTTGCCAGCCTATAAAAAACCTCCGACCTCCCCTTTTGGGGAGGGCGGAGAAGTTGGACCTCCGGCTTTCCCGCACACCGGATGGAGCATGGCGGCTCACAGCCGCCATTCAGGCGTCGGTCTTCTGTGGGAGTGTGGTACTTCCCCGGACGAGCCGGCCCATTCATGCTGCAGGCTAACAAAGCAAACAGCAGGCTCCACACCAATACAAGTAGTGGCTCCATACCACAAAAAAAAAGTGTGTATGTGTCTAGTTATTACTCAATAACTTAGTTACACAGGTAGAGCAAAATTACTTCGTAGACAAAGTAATCGGTCAATAAAATATTACCTGAATGACACCACCACCAGGACCTTTGGAACAGTTGAGGAATTCATCAGGCAATCCGAGCATCTTGCCCAGCCAGTTCAATGTGACCACCTCTAACTCAGTACACGCTGGGCTCGCCATCTGAAGATGAATATTTCACATTTCAAATAATAGATTAATACAGTAAAATAGTAGATTCTGTTAAATAATAAAAAATACTGACCCAACTGAAACCAATAACTCCTAAGCCGTCACTTAGAATATTGCCCACTATACTCGGGTATGAATTTCCAGAGGGGAAGAAGGCGTGGAAACGTGGAGAATGCCAATGTGTTGTCTAAAACAGAAGAAAGTTCACATTTAAAAAAATATTATCCTATCCTTTCCTTTTAAACGAACAATATTTGTATATTTGTCAGGCGTTTTCGGAAACGGCTCTAATGATTTCCTTGAAATTTGGTATGTAGGAGCTCAAGGGGGCAAAAATCTGGGAAAATTCGTTTTTCCCATATTTTCACACAAAAGTAGTTTTCCACATATACTATCATTTCAGCACTGCCACAGCGGAATGGTTGGTCTAGTGGTTAACGTGCTTGCCTATCACGTGGACGTTCTAGGTTTGATTCCTGAAAAGTTTTGTTTTTTTGTGTTTGGAAAAACAAAATACTATTTTTTCGTATATTATCATTTATAAATATAATAATTTATTGGTATTTTTTACAAGCCAACAACTGTAACACAACGATAGCAACAGAAAAGGAAAGTGAAAATTACCATAAAAGCCATCAGATGGCGGTAATCTTTCACCGTCAAGTTCCGATCCACTTTATATTGTAAGTAATATAACATTAATAACTCTCCTTCTGCTGCAGTCGGGTAAAAATGTGTTTATTAGTTTATTTGAAGATTCAGATGTTATAAAAATACCTAGCGGAGTTCGTTCGCCCAGGTACTCAGAACCTATTTAAATGTAGCGAATTTATTTTGAACTAGTCGACCCGTGCCCACTTCGTTGTGCGTTAAAATATAGCCTTTAGCACTCTTAAATAGTGCAGCTTTCTGATTCTGAAGGAATTTTCATGGTCGGTTCAGTATTTCCTAATGTTAGCCCTTACAGATAAACAAAGTTAAAAACTTCACCTCTTTGTAATATTAGTATAGCTAAAAAAATTGGATAGGGATTTTTATAGGGAAAACCCGAAAATATATACTATATAATTATTATGAAATATCCTATATAGGTACAAATATTTGGTATCTATTAATTTACTACGGAAAACTTACTCCAGGTATAATATTCTTCGTGAAATCCTTTAAGATTTCTTGCCATTCCTCAGGCTCTTCCGGTGCTTCTTCTGGCAGAGCCTTTAGAAGAAATCCAGGTTCTACTGACGGCAAAACATCACTAAAACAAATGTTCCGTATAATATCACGTTGTATTACATTTCACTTATTCTATTTGTTGTTTCTCAATTTGCATTCATCAAATAATGTAACAAAAGCACTAATGCTCGACATGGAACTAAAAGATGACATTAAAATAAGAAATAAGTATCTTAAGAAAACTGATCATATGAATAACATTGCAACTGGTGTTATAGACACCTAGCGCCATGTACGAAACGTACTCAAAAGCTTCTAGACATCGTCCGAAATAAATTTCAAAATAGCGTAGGTTGACTGGCGTTTTTTTTAAGGCGACTGACTTTTTACAGGTATGATTTTATTTTATATTTATGATTATTGGCTACTGTTAGTTTCGATGTTATACATGTATGAAATTAGTGTTTTATTAGGATCATTTTCTTGCCATATTAGCTTGTTTTTGTGCAAATTGTATGTGGTGTTTACTATTTAGTACCAGAAATTAATCAATACCTAAAAGATGACACCCCCATCTCTCGCATACTGATGAAACCATTCCTAGCCCCTTTAAAAGAGTTAGTTAGGTAACACCTAAAGAAAATAAAAAAAAAGGAAAAAAAATTCGCCCTGTTGTGTCTTCTACACAATGCTAACAATAAAAGGAGGTTAGAAGAACGAAAGCAGAAAAAACAGAAGATTGGAGAAGAAAGAAAACTCAAGGCGGCTCAGAAATTAGTTAAAAAGAGTCAAAAGTTAGTGCAAAAGAAAACTAATAAAACTGATATCTGTAGTGATTCAAGTACTGGAGAAAAATGGATAGAATCTGGAGATAGCTTAGATGATCTAACTGAATGCGACTGAGAATGAAGAAGAAAATTTATATACAGGTCTAGAATATGAGGGAAATAATATTACGCCTGGTGATTATGTAACCATAAACTTTCCTGGAAAAAAGAAGTTTTAAAAGTTTATTTGTATTGTCAAAAAAATGCGGGCAAAAAGATTGAAGTTATGGTAATGGTTAGCTGTGATGAAACCAAAACTTTATTTAGAGAAAATGAAAATGATGTTAGCGTAGTAAGTGAATCTCAAATAGTGGAAGTTCTCAATGCGCCAAATATGATTATTGCAGATGATTAAGTATAAATTTAATTTGCCACTAAATGTTGATTAAACTTGATGTGATAATTATGTTTATGTTTTCACATACTGATCTCTTTTAATAAGCAATATAATTAGGCTAAGTAAATATTATTTCTTTTTTGATGTTTTGTTGATTTGTTTGACAATATGTATAATATTAGAATGATGTTATAGTCGTGTCTTCTATTAGTGACAATTGATGTCTATTATTGGTGGCTTTGATTTTTAATACTGTCATCTTTTAGTACCTACCACAAACCTAGGAAGTTTATATTTTTCGTTGAAAATACAACAGTATTAAAACATCTTAAGTACCTATATAAAAAAATGAATGTTTAAATGTTGCTCTAACAGCAAAAAATTAACTCTTTTCTTTTAATAAATACATTTGATATTAAGGAACTAAGTTTGATTTGTCCTTAAAGTGTCTAGCATTAGTGATTTTACTGTATGTATTTCTACGTTTCATTAAACCTATAGAACGCTTAAATTATTTTAAACACAATTTAAAGATTTGTAAAGTCTACAAAATTCTTAAATTACACCTTTTATACACAAGTTAAAGGTAACAAAATCAAAATTAATTCTAAGCGTAATAAACTCATTTCTTAGAATAATTTTTATATAGATAGAGTACCTATCATGTTTTTATATCTTATAGGTTACATAGTCAAGAGCCGGAACTAGACATGGGTAATCTCAACTCCGAAACGTGATTCGATTAACTGAATCTTCATCAATGAAACAAACTTTCGATTGATTTTATGTAAAGTTTGCTATTTTCACATCTGATAGAGAACTTAGATCTGAGTATTTTATATACAGTTTATCTTGACATTTAATTTAAGTAGGTACATATATTCGGAGAACGATTAGGCTTAACGATAGCGTGTTCGGAACGATGCCACTCCATCACTTAGTATGAATGTTAATTTTATTATATGCTAATCAATCAATCATACAATTGAAAATATTAGATATAATTACCTACCCACAGTCGATAAGCGTTAGTGTCGTCTTTTAATTGAAATTTAAGTACAGTGTAAGTACCTAATGATAAATGTTAAGTAACAATTTCATGTTTTTCTTGTCAATTTTTGTCAATTCAATTTAATGAAGAATAAACCAGCAATAATGAAGAATGAATTATAAACCAGCAATAAGTAACTAGCAGAAAGAAAAGTTATAAGTAATGAAAAGCGTAGTTTTATAAAGGCTAGCGTTATTTTCCTCCTTTAAATTCTATTAGTCTGCTATGTAAGAGTAAAATGTATTCAATCTAATTAGGCATAAATTACTAAGTATGTTTAATACCAAACCAAAAGTGAATAGCTGTATGATAGTAAAAGCACGTTGCCCTGATTAAATTATGTTATTTAAAAATTAAACCATTCATTATATATTTAAGGAATCGACCTCTCAATATATTGTGACCTTAGATAAATAAATAAATTGTTTTATACATTCTCTCACTCTCCACTTATTAAAATTATATGGTATGTAAAATATGTTATCCTACATATTTAATGTAGTAACTTTAACAAGAGCAACTTTAGAAAATTAGATCAAAGAAAGAAAATAGGGACCTTTTATTCTTTATTTTTTTTTAGGGGCAAACATTGACATTTACATACGATAAACAAATAGACTCATAATCCCGCTAAAAAGTATCCTCGGCTATCAATGCTCATTGCTTATAAATGAGATTAAATGAGCAGACTTCAACTATTCTCGTTAGTTTGACATGGTTTCAACTTGCACATATTATGACTTATTTTCTTTGGTAAGTACTATTTATCTTTTATGACGATTTTGGAAATGGAACTTTGTCAAAATAGTCACAGTAGATGTCATCTATATTGAAGTGAGGACGATATTTTGTTTGATTTTCTTCGAAAATTTGAATCTAGTTCCTTAAGTTGTAAAATTGAATGAACCTCAAACTAAGTTTCAGACTTGTATTATCGGATACTTACTGAACGACACTACATTTAATAAATACATACGTATATAGATAAACATTCAAGATAAAAAAGACCATTTTCCATCATGGCCTGACCGGGATTCGAACTAGAGCTCTTTTTTGAGAGGCAAGGACTTTACCCCTGCGCCAACGAGGTCTGACATTTTTATGCTCTAAAATTATCATTATTTTGTATACCTGAGTAAATATCTTATATCTTCTAAACTTTTGCTTTGGAATATATGCAAATTTAAACACAAATGTGCATTTCTCCAGAATACCGGTAAATTAGACTGGACGGATATTATGTGTGTTGTTTATCAATCACAAATTATTCCAAAATATTTGAATCCATTGTA